>MLYV02000523.1:0-107127 GCA_001913855.2 Hermanssonia centrifuga | reverse complement strand
TTTGACTCTCAAGTCTTATGAGTGTTTGATATTTTGAGCCAAGCATGTAGAGGGGGGGGGAGAATGAGCTGAAATGAAGATTTTCTGCAAGTTCCGCAATGCTGTTGTCGCTGTAGTACCGTTATTCATATTATTTAGTACATGTATTCATATATTAGTCAATAAATCATGAATAAAAATTATCTTATTATTATCTCCCGGTGGACAAATCAATCAGACAATTAATCAAGTTGCACAGCCTATATATATGACATTTCTATGGTGTCATAGCTAGCTGGCTGCGAGCTGTTGTCATAAGCTGTCCAAGACCTTATGTGATTAGCTTACGGCAAGGGGGAGGGTTGCATAAGGATCGCATGATACTCCTTTTTTGTCTTACCGTCAGCTTACCGGTCGATTCGGCGAGCTTGCCGGTGGCTGATGGCAAGCAATTCTATTTTAGCCAGTCGCTACCAAGCGTAAAACCGTGCGTGTACCGCATACAACTTGAGCGGAAACTTGAAACTGCAAGTGCAGCTGGACTATCATCCTGGAATTCCACTGATCTCGACTGATGTCCCCTCGCATATAGTCGCTCGCTGTCGTATATATGCTATGAGACCTCCCTCAGCGGTCAGGCGTCCAAGTACACGAACACTATCATGATAGTGCCGCGTGCCCCCCTGCACGTCCTGAGCCCCCTCGACCTTTCAGTTACTCAGCTGTCGTTTGTGTTCACCAGTCTCGTAAGTACAGATTCCATTCACAAAAGAAAGAGTGCTCATTTCCCTCCGCAGGTGGTGTATTGGATCTTCAAGCGGTATGAACCCTCGAGTCCGTTATCTTTGAGCGTCCTTCTGCTCGCCGTGCCTGGACTATATGCGTGTCTCCTCATATCTCATCAGCTGGGTGTGGTCTATTCGGTTTTCGTCTCATACGCCGCACATTGGTGCCTACTCGTTCTGTTTACTATTGCCTATCGTGTCTCTCCGTTCCATCCTTTGGCCTCATATCCTGGTCCTCCACCCGCCAGAATATCCAAGTTCTGGCTAGTTTGGATCGTCTCACAAGGGAAGGAATATCTGTACCTCCATGATATGCACAGACGATACGGAGATATTGTCCGCATAGGTTGGTTAAATGTCTATATTACACGTGAAATTGCTCACTCGTTCTAGGTCCCAACGAATTATCTATCCGTCACAGCCACGCAGTTTTACCTGTTCTCGGTGCAAAAGGCTTGAACAAAGGCTCTTGTACATGATTTCATCTTATTCCCCCGCAAGGTTATTGACTTACCTCGCATGCTAGTTTATACTGCTCGTCAACTGCTGAACGGTGTCAATTCCCTCCTCAGCATCAGCGACCCTGTGGAACACGCTGTCCGTCGCAGGCCATGGAACAGAGCGATGAACACAGTGGCATTGAAAAACTACGAGGCCATAGTTAGGTCAAAAGTTGAAGAACTCATACGTGGTTTATTACGGGCACAGGCAGAAATCATCGACATATCTGCCTGGATGAGTTACTTTGGGTTTGTTATAGTCTCTCTGCATATTATGGCCTAGCGTACTGCATATTAATCACATGTGGCTTTGAAAGATACGATTTCATGGGGCAGATGGCATTCGGAACCGATTTCGGTATGCTGAAGACTGGAAGTGATAATCAAGGGGTGTGGCGTTTGATGGAGAAGGGAACGCTGTAAGCTAAAAGATACTGATTGAAGTGCAGATACTCACATTCTGAGCAATCTAGGGCTTTCTCCTTGATGAGTCATGTACCCTGGAGTGGGAAATGGATTGCCCGTCTCCCCTTAGGCTCTAACCCCGTCGGCATGTTGCGTCAAATTGCTTGGGATAACGTGGCCCGTAGGATACAGCAGGGTTCTCCCCACAGAGACCTGTTCCACCATCTGGTACGTATCGCGTCGTTGATATGGCAAGGTAGCTCATCTGGCGTTAGATGGATGAGGACGGGATGGAGCCCATCAAGCCCTCTATGCCTATAGTGTTGTCTGACGGTGTGCTCGGTAGGTATCTCCGCCCGTTGATCTTGATTGATCTGGCCGTTTCCACTCACTCTAAACTTCTCAGCTATAATCGCAGGCTCAGATACAACGTCTACCGCTTTAAGCCACCTCTATTACTTTCTACTTCGTCATCCCCCGGTACATAATCGCCTTCGTCAAGAGATCGATTCAATATTCCCTTCAGGCGAAGATCCCCTGGCTTTCGGCAAACATGCAGACATGCCGTATCTTGGCGCATGCATGTTGAGTGACTGGCCGCTTTCATCTGAGTGCTTATTAAACACATTATTTTACAGCAATGAAACATTGCGCTTACTCCCTCCTGTCCTCGACGGTGTTCCGAGAAGCACCCCTTCGGATAAAGCAGCTATAGTAGGGCCATTGTGAGTGACAATCCTCTTGTATCGCGTTTAACTGGAGCGCAAAATATGTGTTACAGTGTCATTCCGCCTAACACTACGGTAATGGTTCAGACCTATTCGCTCCACCGTGATCCTCGGAACTTTCACCC
Source organism: Hermanssonia centrifuga (assembly GCA_001913855.2). Taxonomy (NCBI): domain Eukaryota; kingdom Fungi; phylum Basidiomycota; class Agaricomycetes; order Polyporales; family Meruliaceae; genus Hermanssonia; species Hermanssonia centrifuga. Next base: position 104,605 of record MLYV02000523.1, on the reverse strand, counting down.
CCTTCCCGATACCTTCTGGCCGGATCGCTGGCTAGTCCAAGACCAATATATTCTTCCATCCGGCGATTCAATCAAAGCAGAGGAGTTAATCTTGAATCGTGAGGCTTATATCCCGTTCTCGTTCGGTCCTGCAAATTGTGTGGGAAAAAATCTAGCATTGATGGAGTTGCGTGCGGTCACATGTGCTTTTTTACACAAATTCGATATGACGGTAGCTAAAGGCTTCAATTTTGACACTTGGGAGGAGAATATTCTCGATTATGGGGTTACGACTAGAGGCAGTTTACCTGTAAACCTCAAAACCCGGTATTAAACTTTGGGCTAGCTGATGATAATATTGCTTTGTCCTTCGTTCAGCCTCTCGAGAGCCTTCATCCATTTTATTGTACAGTATCGTCATTGAAAACGAAACGTAGTCTCTATTACATTGGCAGACGTCGCACACCGAACAGAGTATCCTAGTAGCGAGTAGCTTTCTTAAAGACAGGCATACTAAGCGTGGAGCGTGCGGTGGCACTATGAACGACTCGGGCCATTTTCAGGACTCAGCACCGCCACTCATGCTCACTTTCACCATCCGCCACTCCCTCTCACTTCTACCTGTAGACATTTCCTTAAATGTTCCTTGGTTTCTCCCACCAGCCATTTGTCTAATATATGCGACCCACGGTCGAAGAACGGCACAACGCACACTTTTCCAATGGACACGAACAATTCTTCCAGAATCCAAGTCAAGCGTGGTCCAGTGAGCTCAATCGCGGGCTCTGAGTTCACCTCCAGCAGGCTCACTTGGAACTTGCGAGAAGGGGTCGGGTTTTCTGCGTGAACAACTAAGAAGTCAATCCCGAATAACTCGAACGCGTTTGGTACAGGCTGTTATTGAGCATTATTATGAGACAGGAGGTGCAACAGTTGGATTTTCGATGGATGAAAAACATACCTGGAAATGCACGCTCATGCCTAGAGCCGCTTTAAAGGTTTCACCGAGAACCTCAGTCATTTGTTGTTTTATGTCTTCGATATCTGCAATAGTCAGAGACGCCTGTTGGCTTGCGGTTTGATCCTCCGATTTGGCGTCGCTAAAAATGCTGCAACCGATTAATTCGTCTAAAAGTCTGACTCCAGCTTCTCCGTTTTCTATTTGCAGGGAGGTGTTTGTGAGATGGGCGGCCAAGTCTATCGATGCTGAGTTCGCCCCAGAAGAGTCTGCCTCGGTTGAAGGGTGTGTGTAGGGAACGGCGGAAAATAGAGCTAGCACTCGGGTGTACAAGAACAGAGAAAGCGCCCCAGAAGCGACACAATATGCTCGAAGGTGGAACTAGATGCGGGTAGTTGAGCAGAATGAGAATGATTCGAACCAAGATAGGGCCCACTTTATGACCCTGGAGATTACTACTAGTAGCATCGGATGTCTTCGCATTTAATGGAATCTCGGATGGACTTAGCAGAAGGGGATCACTCAAATATTCCTACAAGGTGATTCCAGGTGTGAGCAACCTGCGTGGAATTCGACCAAAATGTACTCACTTGGATCACAAAATGTCTTAATTGCGAAGTAGCTACGGCTGTACCTCGATTATTGTTTTCGTTGTCGTCTTCCTCATCATCAGACTCCTTGTCTTCAAATTCTTGGAATATATCTTCAAGTTGCCCCTTGGATTGGAATAACCGAATTCCCATTCCTCTATCAGCCATCCCAGGTTTCAGAATAAACCACTTGTCATCCTTCTCAAGCTCTTCGCCCAAGTCCCACAACTCGTCACTCCACATCTCATCAAGCTCGTCAACAAAGCTGATTTCCAGCTCCCATGTTCTTGGGATTGAGTGACGGAGAACCGAATTCGGATACTTCACAATGTGATTGTGTGTGCAACGCGACAAGTAGTGTTTGCGGATAAGGGCTTTGCGAATGGTGTATGACGAGCTCAACACTCTGAATTTGCTAGGGTGGGGAAGCGCGATGTCGTGGTCCAAGTCGTCGTAAGTCGACCATTGCAGAAAATTTTGAGGTGAAGCGGATTGTTCAGGCAGAAAATCGAGAATGTTGGGTGCGTGCTTCAAAGCATTGAGAGATGCGCGAACAAGGCGATTTGTTAAGGGAGCTGATGGCCAAGACACAAATGCAGTGAATGGATTTCCTTGAGACATATTCTTTAATTAAACAAGAATATTGCGGAATTTTTGAATGGCCGGAAGTTCAAGTTGGAAGACGTTCAAGTTTGAGGGAGTCGCGAAATCTCGAAAAGGCAAAGATCAGCGATCTCGATCATAAAGATCTGATCGATCACAATGCCGCGGCCGCGGCGGTGACTTAGCGCAAGATTCGCCGACTTCACGCTCAAGTACTTACAACAGCTTACAACCTCTCACAACGACCTTTAACGCCCTCGACGAAACTTGTACATCTATTAAACGGATGCTGCGAAGATGGGCAATGCGTACATATTCAGTCTAACACCGACTTTCACACAGGGCCTCGTGCTCGGCCAACTCTCAATTCTCTTCCTCCTAGTCGTCATTCTCAAATATCTCTTCTTCGATGCTGTTTCCGACCAACCCTACAAGTCATTTTCGTACCAACCACGCATACCTAGAGAAGACGAGGATGTTGCAACAGCCAGAAACGAGAAGGAATTGTCACAGAGCGACGTGGTAGATGGCAAGACCGGAGTGGAAAGTGCGGATTGGCTCAATATTTTACTTCACCAAGTATGTAAATCTTTCTATCTGTCTCTCCAGTAACTCAATTCGTTATCCTCTTCTAGGTAGTCGACTCTTACCGCTCAAAGTTACGCGATAACCTTACCGGCGCCGAAGGTGACGAGGTAGCACGCAAAAGAATAGAGGCCTTTGCAAACAAGATGCGTCCTCCAGGCTTTTTTGTGAGCATTTGAGGTCCTCCGCTTGGACCCATTTGGAAATCTTATCTTGTTGCTTAGGATCCTATAAAAGTACATTCTGTCGACCTGGGCGTGTCTGCACCGCGACTGTCCCGCGCCCGACCCGGGCCACTTAGCACACCTCTGGTGGATCCCGTTAGTGCTTCGTTGGTCTTTCCAAGAATTTGAGCTAATTTTGTTATGAAAACCTCCCTTCGCTTTCTGGGAAACCATTACTGCTTCCCGAATCGAATTTACAGCAACTCGAAATTGATATGAAATATACGGACACCCTATCGCTATCATTTTCAACCTCTGTACTATTAAATTATCCTTTTCCTTCCTTTGCGCGACTGCCAATATCGCTAACAGTATCATTGGATTTGTTTTCCTCGACCGTAAGCCTGTTCAACTTTTGATAGAGTTATGCTCACCTCATTTGCTAGATTCTTCTAACGCCACCACAACCTCATTCCCCACACCCAACAGTGACCGTTACGCTTCCTTCGCCGGGCAGCGAATTCGTGCTAGATTTAAAGACAAGCTCCCTCATGGGCAGTCGAGCCAAATTGGCGGACGTACCAAAGCTTCATGAACTCATCACGAATCAGGTGTGCCATTCCGTGCTTTTTTTCATAATCCCAACGCAACTCAGCCCTTTCGCAGATTCGACGAGCAATTACGGAAAAGGGTACGTGGAAGGTTGTGCTTCCCTACTTAGCTAGCGTGCAAGAAGTACAGGAAGATGTTCGGAGAGAATCTGAAGTCACGCATTAGATATTACCATAAGAGAGGACTCCGGTATCCATATTTCCTTCTGAACAGCAACTCGCTGTATAACACATGAAGGGCCTGCATATCTCGTCGTGGTTTATTGCAAGTTCAAGTATTCAGCGAATCTGACTGAGTCTGACTCGGAGGAGGTGCGAACCTTCGGCTTTAGATTCATCCGGATCAATAATTGCAATGAGCGCATGAGTTCGCGGAACGCTTTTACGCACGCCCACAATGTTCGCCCGACATGCAGTTCGACGGTTGACTCTACGTTCTACGCAAAGATGGGCACACTCGTCTTCCGTCCAGCTCAATAGTGTGACTGAGCAGGATATCGATCACTTTTCCAAAATCCTGTCGTCCTCCTCCATACTGTCGACTTTACCTCCGATTTCGACTCCTTCGTCAGAGCTCTCCATCTACAACAATGACTGGATGGACAAGTATCATGGGAAGTCGACCACTGTGCTTCGGCCGCGGACCACAGAAGAAGTCAGTGAAATCGTCAAATGGTGCAACGAACGGCGGATAGGCATCGTGCCTCAGGGCGGGAACACAGGCCTAGTCGGTGGTGGGGTTCCCACCAAAGATGAACTCATTCTTAGTCTCGGAAACATGAGAAGTGTCCGCTCCTTTGACCCAGTGACAGGTTGGTTCAACTTGCGTGTCTGTGTGGGTCTCAGTATCTCATCTTACTCAGGAATCATCGTCGCGGATGCTGGCTGTGTTTTGGAGGCCATGTCCGACTACCTTGCCCCTCACCATTACATCATGCCACTTGATCTAGGTGCAAAGGGCAGGTATGTTTATTCTTGGATTCCGTTGTGGTCCAGTATTGCAATACATTGACATCTTCGAAGTTGTCAGATTGGTGGCAACGTTTCTACAAACGCAGGCGGTCTTCGTTTACTGCGCTACGGTTCCCTACATGGCTCGGTTCTTGGCCTTGAGGTCGTACTACCAGACGGCACCATTCTTGACCAGCTGTCGATTCTGCGGAAGGATAATACCGGTAAGTAGTCGTATGTCTCGTGCAAAGTCTCTGTTAACAGTGGGATGATAGGGTATGACTTGAAGCAGCTATTCATTGGTGCAGAAGGGACCTTGGGAATAGTGACCGGTGTCTCCATCTTGACAGCGCCAGCTCCTATTGCCTCAAGTAATGTCATGTTGGCATTACCAAACTTCGAGAACGTGCTCCCTCTTTATAGGGAGGTCAAGCGTCAACTGTCAGAAATTCTCTCTGCTTTCGAGTTCATCGACAGGAGAGCATATGACCTGGCTGTGAAACATGGACAAGGACGTGCGCTCAATGATGAAGATGTTGAGGGAGCTGAGTGCTTCGTCCTTGTCGAGACGAGTGGCGGGAAGCGCGAACATGACGAGGAGGTCTGTGCTTTATCCACATTTGCCTTTGCGTTTCTAAATTCTCTCCCAGAAACTCACGAACCTGCTTGAAAGTCTGCTGGACTCGGACAACCCTCTCATCAATACGGGCGTCCTCTCACAGACTCCTGCACAGTTTTCGTCTTTGTGGGCCATTCGCGAGGGCATTACAGAAGCGGTGTCTAAAGAAGGCAAAGCTTACAAGTACGATATCTCGGTACCGCTCGCAAGCTTCAAAGATGTAGTAGACACAACAAGGGAGCATCTGAGGTCTAAGGGTCTTCTTCGCGACGATGCTGTAAAGCACGTCGTAGGCTATGGCCATGTTGGCGACGGTAAGAGCTGTTCGATATTCTCTCTCTCCTCCAATGGGCTGAATGAGTATATTCAAGGCAACCTTCATCTAAATGTTGTGGCTGCTGCTTACACCCCCGAAATCGAAGCAGCTTTGGAGCCGTTCGTCTATGAGCTCGTAGGCAAGTCAACCTTGATACTTATTCCCCTTCAATAAAAGCTAAATATACATTTTCAGCATCATACAAAGGATCTGTCTCGGCCGAGCACGGTGTGGGTGTGATGAAGACGCATGCCTTACACTACACTAAAAATCCGGCTAGTATTGCACTCATGAGAAGAATCAAGGAGCTCTTCGATCCCAAAGGCATCATGAACCCTGGAAAAGTTTTGCCTTAGGGTATATAATTAGTCCAACGTTTGGTTTTGAATTTATTGCGGGCGTTACTATGTGATGGCACGTGGGATTGTGATTAGGTAATCCCGAGTTAGGGTTAGTTTCCGTCGCCCTAACCCAGTTCTCGGTGCACTCGTACGAAGGGACCCGCAGAAGCCATGGTACCTTTCTACCACCTGCAATTGACTACATTTTTGATGTTAACATCTTCAGCCGATATTCCAAGATCAAAATGGCATGGCCATAAAGTTTTTCATTCAGAAGGATATTCCAGACGATATCCAAGCCGAGGTCTGTGAAACCATCACTGTAGGCACTTGTATTCTACGCTCTGTCAAGGCCATCTCACAAACACATGTGGATAGAGCTTGGGCGGCAGAGTAGAAGCGAAAGTTCCCCGCGCAGGCTACATTCTAGTCCAACCGGGGACCTCAGAGGAAGAGAGGCTGAGAACATGCTGGTCGACAGCGGAACGTCCGGAACGATACTTCGTACCTTACACATACGTTGAGGCTTGCAAGATGAACGGGATGTTATTGAAGCAGATATTTGTGCATGACGGACACCCGATTCCTATGCACATCGATTCAAGTATCGCGAACGTGAATGTTCGCCACGCACTTAGCACGCGGATTCAGGTGCGTTGTTCTTTCCGTCCTTTGTCCCTCCGAACGACATGTGTTTATACGAATTTCTAGCACTCTGGTGGAGATCCTACGGCTTCTCCACAATCCGCTAGAGTTATCCTTGCCGATCCCAATACCGAGATATTCCAGCACCTGGTCAAGACACACCAATCTGAAACAAACAAATATGTCGAGTCCTATCTGTGGGTAAAGAAGTGTATAGAAAGGGGTGCAGTTGTATATACCCCTGTGGTCTATAAAAACCCAGGTGGAAGACGTGCTGGCGAAGAGTAAGTCCCTATCACTGTCATCAGATGCATCGGCTGTTAAATACCGATACAGGCGTACACATTTTACGGAGGAGGACGAGGAACGTCTGTGCGATTGGATTGCATCCAAGATCCCGTACAAGGAAACGGGTGGGAGAACCGGGAATAGGCTATACCGGCAACTGTGCGAGATGGTGGCTATTCATTCCATTCATTTCTGATACATGTCTGATGAAATGATTTAGGCAAACAACCCCGATTATGGATGGGTTACTAGACATACCTGGCAGTCCTGGCGAGAACGTTACAAGAAGAATGCGCCGCGGCTTGACATCAGAATATCTGGGATCGTGGAGCGCAAGAGACCTGCCCTCGGAGAGAAGGGTCAATATGGCTACGTGCGCAAACCAGAAGAGAGGATGAAACGATCCAAGAAAAAGGTGTCACAAGACGGCGAAGGGGCCACCGTCGCAGGGCCATCTAACGACGAACTAGACTTTATGAGCGAACCCGTCATGCTAGCTGGGCCACCCCCGCCAGGAGTGCCTGGAGCCCTGCCTCCTACACAGCTCAGTGACTTGGTTTACCCCCAGTTGGACCTACGCTTCCCTCACGAGAATATTTCGCCAGAGGTTGCAGCTGCCCGCCAGAACGCTACGGAAGAAGAGGATGACGAGAGTGAATGGCAAATCAGAGTCAACGATGGCACACAACCACAATGGGCCAAGAGGAAAGCAGAACCAGAAGAGGAAGGACCCATAAAGAAGCAGCACACGGAGTCCGTCCTAAGTTGCTCAGTTTATGTCGCTCGCTGACATCTGTTTCGAATCGACAGGTCACAGGCTTCCCCTCATTCTGAACAAAGTGGACTGCATGTGGTTGATCAAGCTGTCCAAGATATTGCCGATGAATACCGTTTTACGGTAGGAGAAGTAAAAGAGTACTACGACAAGTGTGGCGACGTGGATAAAACGAGAAATCGCTTCAGGAAGATGAGAGAAATACTGTCAAACCTGCCGGAAGACGATCCTCCTGCGCTCGCACCAAATTCATCCGCAGCTACGTGAAGGTGTAGGCCACCCAATTCATATTTATACTCCCCTGTGGCTCTTGTCTTCCATTGTGTACAGTAGCTAATATCATGGGACATCGAACTCAGTCAGTAGCTTGTAATCTGCAGCTCTGACCGGTGCAGTTGGACTGTCGAATGGTTTGCGCCTCCTGATAGAATGCACCCAACTTGTGAATAAATTTCAAGGTAGAATATGAATCAAGACATACTTCTCTCCAGCGGCGGCAGATGGGAAGGATCCAAACAAGTCTGGGTGTTTGGGGTACGGCGACTCACTGACAGTAGAACGATCTGGTTTAACGAATATCCGACCGGGGACAAAAGAGGCACTCTACCTGAAGTAGGGATGTTTTAATGCTTCTTCTGCAGTTATCCTCTCGTCAGGGTCGTAGCAAAGTAGACGAGACATTAAGTCAACCCCTGCTGCCGTGATATATTGAAATTTCTGTCGTAATTGCGGAGGGTGAGGTGCTGGTAGATTAATGGTCTTTGCCAACGGAAGATTAGAATATTCTGGCCAGGATGAGGTCGTCGGCGGGCCAAGGAGTTTGAATATCATAGATATGAGCTCAAGCTCTCCTTTTGCTTGAAAAAGGGGCTCTTTCAAGAGCAACTCGGCGAATATACAGCCGACGGACCACATATCTACAGCGGTTGAGTATGATTTTGCTCCCATAAGAATTTCTGGGGCTCTTCAAAAGTTAAGCGCACGAAGGCAAATGCACGCCCAAAAATGCAGTGCTTACCGATACCAAAGAGTGACGACGAGTTGGGTCAGTCCACCTACACCTACAGGATCACCATATCTGCGGGCCAAACCGAAATCCGCGACTTTAATCGTACCACGATTGTTCATGAGCAGATTACTCGTCTTCAGGTCGCGATGCAGTATCCACCGCTCGTGACAGTACGCGACGGCGGAGAGGAGTTGTAATAAAAGCGTCTTCACTTCAGACTGAAGGAAGGGGGAAGGCATCAAGGTGAGCAGCGTTTTTAAATCGTGTTCTATGAAGTCCATAACTATGAAGACTCTTCCCCACGATGTGTATTAATACTGGTATATAATAAATAAATACACAGACGTACTGTGTCAATGTGTCGCCGACAACCACTTCTCTGATACCCACGACATTCTCGTGTCGGCAGCTCATCAAAGCATTTATCTCCCGCAAAGCGGTTATAGGAAACCCTTGCTTTTCCTCGTCGAGCTTCAACCTCTTCAATGCAACAATATCTCCCGTCTGCTTGTCTCGCGCTCTGAAGACGACTCCATAAGATCCTTCCTCAATAGAATTTAGCCTTTCATAGCAGTAGACTGAACGAGAGGGAAGTATGGCCGGATGGAAAGTTCTTGGAGGAACATATATACTGTGCAAAGGACGTTTTCGTTCAACACTGACTTGTCGAGAGCCCGAAGTCGACGGTGCGGGAGTTGATGTGTTCGGCTTCGTCTGTCGTTTTGTGGGAGGTGTTGGAAGATATTCTGGTGTTTGTACGGGGTCGTCCTCGAGATCCCAACGAGAACGCTTTCTTGAAGGGGTGGACGGACCAGGATCGTCGGCGGACATGAGAGTCAGAGCCAAGCTTGAATGGACTCGCCACGTGCAGTTCACCGATCGCTCTCAAGCTACTCAACACACAATGCTACACAACGGTCCAGGTGTTCCGTACGACATACATAAACGTATAGTCACAATAACACTACAACAGGTCAAACTAATAATTCAAGGATATAAGCCCCGTCCACATCCTCCTGTATAAACAATCAACTGGAGATTTCCACCCTAACCAAGCTCGACAATTCCGAAAACATTTGATCGTCCACATCTCTCGACATCATCAGACCCCATGTAACCTCATCTTGGTGACCGCTGAGAAGACCCATGCCCTTCTCTACGCGCGTTTCCCCATGTTCGCCGTATCCCATTCCGAAGGCTAGCGTGGGCATGGTTGATGACGATGTATCAAACGAATCTCCGGCGTCGTCGATGAGTTTAATAACCTCAATTGCTCGGCGTACTGAGACCACAAAGTGCGGCCTGGCGTCCGCAGGAGAACCAATCGTGAGTTTCCTAATCAGTCGTAGCATGACAGTCGGGAAAGCCAACTGGCGGTCCGTTTTGACTCGCTTCTTCACTTTCGGGGGGGCCAAGAAGCCGATTGAGTAAAGAGATAGCACTATTCGCTCCAGATAGGCCAGCCATTCCGCACGCATCATGACCTGGAAGTCATGATCTGTGACGGGCAAGCGGTGTACCAACGCCTCGATCATGCACCACAACCATTCCGGAGGAATCGCTCTAGCAAAGACTAGTCTATTGTCGTCCGGATGTGTGAAACGGGTGAACGCTTCCAAAGCAGTATCAAGGGTGGATGGCGGTTTAGATGCATGTATGTGTGTCGGAGCCCCGTTCAGTAGCAAACACTGAAGTGGGGGGACGGCGTCAACAGGGTCAACTAGATAAGATGCAAGAAGATCAAAGGCTCTGCGCGCGTTCCGTACTGCGCTTGAAGGAGAGTCGGTTGAGGAAAGCTGTACGGTGGCAGAGATATTGACCAGGATGTAGATAACATCCTTGCGCGCAAGTATGAGATCGTTGAGAGAAAGAGCGGGTGATAAGGGGGCGGGGTATAAGAGATCCACTGGATTCTTGAGGCTGCACAATCGTAGTATGATTCCCAGTAAACGGCTATGTCTTGCAAGGTAATCTTGATTCTCTGCTGACAGCGACAGATTGCGGACAATATTCAGGGCCGTGAGTATGACATCCCCTGGACGTTGCTGCGGTCCTGAGCCTGGGTCTCTGAGCCCTTGTTTAGGCTTGAGACTAGCAAAGGGTTGAGAGCCTTCTTCAAGTATGGCGTTCATCAAGTGACGGTGTGTAATTATGGATGAATTTGGGAAATCGTCGGGGTCAATATCCTCCATGCCCTCGAATGCGACATCCTCAATAAGGTCAAGAAGCTCGTCTAATAGATCCGGTGCTTGCACCACAGGGAATCCAGAGTCTTTGATTCGCATGAGCGTGAGGATGGTGAACGTCGTGAGAGCGTAAGAGAGCTCTGTTGAAATTCGTGACCGGATAGACATGGTTAACGCCTCAACATCTACAGCACCCCATTCGTTGAGGTCTTTAAGCGGCCTTTGTGAGGCAGTTGCGAATTCAGATTGAATGGCATCCAGGTCGCGACCACCAGCTGTATCGACTTCACGAGCAAGCGGGATATATTCGATCCTGCGGCGAGATGGCTGTCGAAGGGGACGTGAGGCGATATTCATACCATGTGGTGTCAAACCAGATGGAGGCACCGACTATATATGGGGTAAGCCAAGTCGACAACATTTCAAAATGATCAAATGGCTCACGCTACGCAGGTCAGAAGACTCGCCTGGCAACCAAGAGTACTATGAGCGTCCGCGTAACGACCAGATTTGTGAGAAGCACATTACCCGTTTTATGCCTAACACGTTTTCCATTAGCTTCGTCGCCCTCTTCCATCTTGCGTTTCCGGCCGTCCACGTCTTGCTCTGAAGCAGTACCGTTCAGCTCAGAATCTTGACTTGCCGAGGAGATGATACCATTTGCATCCTGACGTGCTGCGCTCAGCGAATCCGTACCCGCTACATCAACACGCGAATCGGGAGTCCCACTCATGCCGCTGATTGGTTGCTGTTGAGACATATGTGCTGCCTGCGATATCATCTGGGAAGCTGGAAATTGAGGCCCGCCAATACCACCGAGCGAAACCTCGGTAGGCAAGGCAGAACCTCCAGTAATAGGCTGACCCATCATGCCTAAGCCATTATTTCCGCTAACAGCCGGTAGACTGCCCACCGGTGGAAATGTCCCCGTCATTCCTGGTGGTCTACCTTGATTCGTTCCAGGCGCTCCTGGTTGGTTACGGGCTGCTTGCATAGCTCTATCGCGATAGATGTTCTTTCGATACATCTCTTCGAAAGGACCGATGAGACGGGAATAGTATCGTTCCAGGGCGACTGCACTAGATTGTGGTTGTCCGTTCGGTTGCATATATTGTTCTGGAAGATCGAATTGAGGCAACAGCTGGCCCCACATAACTTGTTGAGAAAGCTGAATTTCACATTAATGCGCGAATAAAAATGAGACAAATTTCTAGGGTACCTTGGTACTTCCGCCATGATGCTGCACCAGAGCCCACAGTTTGAAGAGATCGACATCCTTACCCGCTAATCGGACGACACCGACATCTACACCGGATACCTCCAGCGAGCGCCACATGGAAGTGGCTGGATCGAAGCCCTGGTAGGGTGCGCCAGTCAGAGCCGGCGGCAAGGGCGTGCCCCGCTGGGCCATGATACTTGCAACTCCCTGCAAGAAGGACCTCTTGCGTTGCTGCTGGGATTGCTGCTGCATGATAGCTTGAGGCTGTGCAAGATGTGAATACGACAGCTATGGTGAGGAGGGCACGATGAAACTGACGTTTGAAGATTGCGGTTGGCCTTGGAATGCAGGTAAGCCGGAGAAAGAGTGACCGCTTGGTTCGTGAGCGGAGGATGAGGGATCGGGACGGGATATTTGATGAGTCGACATTCCCCCGAAATAAGATGCCGAGGTGACGCCGCCTGGCGCAGAACGGTTGGCAACCTTTGCTAGACTTGTGGCTTGTAGCGCTGCCATCTGTTTAGCGGTATAGGGATCCAAAGTGTATGGCGGGGAGCCATCTGGTGCAGGGGTCTGTGGCAGAGATGGAGAAAAGGGCTGCTGTGGGCTGTAAATTCGGAAACGGGTTAATTGTTTAGTGAGAGAGAGAAGGAAAGAGTACGGACAGCATAGTTTTTGCGACACAACTCCTTGCAGAGGGATCCGAGCTCCGAGCTGTAAATCTTGTTCCACAGCCGAGCGACAGCAACACAGCGCTTCTCTCTCCCGACCACCACCCCCGTGACCTACCATGCCTGCCTCAGAGATTGACGACATATTCGCTGCAAAGGGCAAAGTCAATCCAACACCCTCCACTTCTAAACTGCCAGACCCAGCGAGCAACAAGGAGAAGAAGCAGAAAAAGCGCAAGCGTGCAGCACAAGTACAAGCCGACCAACAACCCCCCATCCGTACCGCCCCTGAAACCGTCATAGACCCGTCTCTGCGGCTCAGTGTACCCACCAAGCAGCGTGCTAAGCCAGAAGCGGATGACCAACCGGAGAAAAAGAGGCGGAAGTCTCAGAAGGAAGACGAGGAACGGTTCAAGGACTCAAGAGGCACCGGGCCTAGTATGTTTTCACCAGTAGATGTGCCTATCTGTCTTTATCATGCGGTCCCCCCCAGGGCGCAAGACAGAGGAAGGATTCTCAATATACAAAGAGGACGAACTTGGCATCACAGATCACGCCGGAGGTACGCAGCTGCCTCGTTTCTTCGTGAGTGAGCACTAAACGACGATGCATCCTCCAGAAACCCCTCTTTGTCCTTTCGATTGCCAATGCTGTAAGTCGTCTCGCATGTGCTCCCGTTTGAATGATCGTCTCATAACGTTACCAGGTTTTTGAGAGAATACCCTGTATATCACTACATACAAAGAACGGTATCTGGCCGCAGAATTCACGCCAACGGGTCTGTTTACATCGTCTTACGGCATGCGCTGCGTTACACGAGATTGGTGCGGCCCCCACGCCACCGTGACTGAGTGCTGAATATTACTGAATGTCAAAGCTGAGCTTTTGCTCTGCTCAACAAACCTTGTTGGCATTGTTATGGACCATGTTAAATTGCAACATGTAAACGTATCTTGAATCCAGGCATACCCTGCGTGTCGGAATGTGCATCAATCTTAGCATTGACTCGATTGTGTGTGTGAGGCTTGAGCTGGGTCGGGAAACGAGCGCTTATGGATACAATGCAGCTAGCGCCGCTCGCATCCTCATAAGCCTACGACTTAGGGGATCTTTGGAAATCCAGTGCACAAAATTCGAAAACAACGCTATAAATGTAACTAGCAAACTTTTTCGCAATATCTTCACCACCCAGAACGAAAAATAACATATATTAATTGTAAACTTACCCTTTATGAATAGTTTATAAAACAGTTTACAACCCTTTCTCTTTATTTACGGCATAAGTGTAAAGGTAAAGTAAAGGGTCGGAACCTTATTGTTAGATTTATTGCGTGCGTGGGAATGACAACAACAAAAATTCTAGCCCACCGCGAGGGTCGAACTCGCAGCCTTCAGATGTCAATCGACAACGTAACCCGCACTCATTTAAGAGTCTGACGCTCTATCCGATTGAGCTAGGCGGGCCGTGTTTGATTATGCATAGAGGAAGGTATAGAGTTAGCCAGCGCGACCATCTAATCAAAAAGCCTCATTTTCAAAAATTTTGTCTGCTCGGACTTTAAACAACTCTTCATACTCCTTCGTAGTGAACACTGATAATATGCTCCTACTTTGAAACCTCCGCAACGAAAAGACACATAACCCGCAATTAAACTTGCACCCGACCCTGCACGTATGCTCGCGTTGCAGTTTACGATCATCGAGCAGGCTCTTTCGAAGCCTCGTATACCTTTCCCCGTGGTATAACGAGGTCAATCTGTAGCCAAGAGAGATTTCTCATCCACTATAACTCCCCAAGAGGATCTTCCACTCGCAAGGATATGAGGCGCAGATGCGTTTGGAGAGGTATATATCTGTCAAAGGACTTCACGTATTTTCTTCTTTGGTGAGTAGTGTAAATACTTCAGTCTTTTCACGTTCTTCGAGCTCCACATGTAGCCCTTTCATACTGTTTATAATGAAATATCTCTGTTAGACTCAGAGATCCATGCCGTTGCTAGTGTCTTCGATCCGTCTTTACAATGTCACCAGATGTTGTTAAATTGGCTGTTGACACACGAGTTATGTCTGCAGCACCTTCAGGCGAAGTGCAAGCAACATGGCCCAGTGGAGTGCGGGTTGCCTTCCCTCTGTATCACTTTACTAGACAAATAATTTTTTAGGTCCAAGGAGTACAGATTAATTACATCATGGAGTTAGGCCTTCCTTTCACTATTCGCCGTTCCATGTACATATACATTCGTTGATTGAATTATAAACTTGTTCGCCCGTATAAAGTTCGATTCTTGTTGAGCTCAGTTGAGCTTTGCTGTCAATTCAGATGTCAGCGTGCGCTTAATGCAGCTTGGCGATGAAGCGAACGCTAAGAGGCTGTAACCCACTCTCAGATCTCAACAGCCATGCCTACAGAACCACCACCTACGTACTCGCAAGACCAGACGGACTTAGACCTTCCACCTAGTCCCAACCTGGAACCACAGATTCTAATCTTGCCTAGTGAGAATGGCGTGAATTTCCAGAAGGGATACCTCGGTGCAGATGGTGAACGCGCAGCCATTGAAGGAGAGCTTCAGGTCAAAGGTGCAGGTACAGGACGATGGGCCCATGTGTACGTACTTCTATATGATTTGCATTGATAAGTGAGAATGCTAAGCTGACTATCCATAGCATGATGTCTCTCCGTACCATAGAGCACACCCATAATAGCGAAGTTGAACTTGCATCCTCAGAGGTCGTTCTATATTCTGCCCTATCTTCTCAGAGTGAAGGCGGGCCCTCACCTTCAATATATCCGTTCTCAATCCCATTGCCTCCAGACACACCACAATGTGTCCATACAAGTCAATCAGGTTTGGAACATACCCTTACAGCCACACTGCAGCCAGCAGACACTGATGCGCCCAAACTGTCGAGCACAATTCTCGTGCACACGCGCAGGTACATGTCCCATCCTCACACTTTGCATACCGAGCCGGAAACGAAGATTATGGAGGACCCTACTCGAGTGGAAGTGCAGATTCCCCGCACCGCATTCACGGCTGGAGAGGCGCTGCCTCTGTACATCACGGTGCCGTCACCGCGGAGAGAATTGATCCTTGACGAAGGACTTAGACTGAGAAACATCCGAGCGGAACTTATTCGAATCGTCAAAGTAAATGGGTCCACAGATGAGTCTGGCCTTCAAAGCACGATCAATTCCACCAAAACGGGGGCTGTGGAAGCCTCAACTTCTTCCTCTTCGCATTCGCTAGATATGCGGTCAATCTTGGGCGTGCCTGGAGGAGGAGAGGTTATCGCGGTCTCGGGAGCTTCCTGTAGATTGCACCCTACTAGACCCTTGCAGATTCGCCTTGTGTTGCGGCCTCCGCACGAACAAGCCTCTCCCATCTCTCACTCCGGGCACGACCATCTTCCAGCTACGGAGCTCGGCCAGGCTGAGCCTACCACCTCCTGCGCATCCATATCTCAAACAACCCTCTTACACAGCATATCTTTCGCTGTATGTGTCCACATCACCTTCATGCATATGCATAGTCACACCGAACGAATCTCAGCGATCTCGATTCCTGTAACCATGTTGCCGCCCTCAGCTCCTCTTCCAGAGTTAGAGGAATCTATGGATACGGCTTACCACAAGAAGCATGACAGGCCTCCAGCACGAACTGTCAGGCAGGATGATGTTGACGTTCCTGACTACAGCGAAAGTGAAGCAGGACCCAGTTATGCACCACCTCCCTTCGAGGAGCGCGAGGCTCCACCCCCTTTCTTTTTAGCAGAGCCAGAAGCCTCGACCTCCAGGCTTCCAACTTTCCTGGAGTCTGAAGCAGAAATCTATGTACAAGCGGACGAAGATCCAGCAAACGTTCCTCCCCCTCAACAGCTTTTCTTTCAAGGCGAAGGCGTTGACTTTGGATTTACCCCGTTGGAACAATTTGACGGATATCCAGATCACGACGGCTCTCTGACACCTCCCCCCACGATGGAGATGGCAACAAGGGATCCCAACGTCACAAATTTGGCGACTCTAGACGACAACGCTGCGCTGGATGCGCTAGAGCTAGCTCTGGAGAATCACCCCGATGCGGCTCACGATGATGCACTTCCACCTCCCCCACCTGCCCTCGACGATCCCTCTGACCCTCCGCCTTCGATAGACTCGGATTTCCGGTGTCCTGGTGCTCGCCAGATTTCCACCCCTCCACAGCATCATGCTGCACCCGCATTCTCTCCGCATACCGCCTCGACGGATGCAGTGGTCGACGCCGCTCAAGTAGCATCTCATGGTCATGCCCCACCACCCTATGCTGGCGTACCCGATCATAACTCCGATGAGGATCATGAGCATGTAGCTCGACCTCCGCCTTACGTTGATTTAGTTCCTGCAGCAGTACTGGACACTCCTTGAATGTTCGTGCGTTTTCTGGGACGATGTAAGATAAATCCATGTTTAACAGAGATCATCAGTGTGGGGTATGTCCACCTGTAGTGTTCAAATATAGAAGCAAATACATGTACTGTAAAGAACAAAATGTAGCTGAAGAGAATCATATAGATCAGACAGGAATGTGATAAAAACATGAAGAAAACATAGAGAATACAGTGCATCCGGCTGGCTGTAACTCCGAAAACGTGTACATGCCAGGTTGAAGCTCAACAGTTGCACGCGTCCTTGCCCTTCGAGCCGTTCTCTTCCAGACTGACGCCGCCCTCTGTTCGCCCGGCACCCGCACGTCCTCCAGCAGCACCTGCACGACCAGCGCCACCGCGAGAAGAAGCGAGAATCTGCTCGATTGGTATCTTTTTCGCTGGAGAACATTATAAATTGATGAGACCTTCCCACAAGAATACTATCCGATGGGGCTTACCGATTTCCGTAAAGATCTCTACAATGCCCTCCCCTGTTTTGGCACTCGTCTCAAAGAACAAGAGCCCGGCCTCTTGAGCATATGCTTCGGCTTCCTCTCTAGGAACTTGTCTCAAGCTCTCGGGCTCTCCCCCCGCACTCGGTTCGCCTGGGGTAGCAGTTGCGTCATCGGCCTCATCTTCGGGTTCTGGTGTAGTTGCGGGAGATGATGAAGAAGCTGAAGGCTGTACGAGATCAACTTTATTGCCTACGAGTGCGATGACGATGTTGGGGTTGGCTTGACGCTGCAGTTCCTTCACCCATGTCTTAGCCTTCTCGAGGCTGGAACCCTTCGTTATATCATATACCACAACTGCCGCCTGTGCATTGCGATAATACATGGGCTGTGCGGAGGAATGTGTGTGATTACGTCTAATCTAATTCATATTGTTATGGGACGTACGGCTAAGGAATGGAAACGTTCTTGTCCTGCGGTGTCCCAGATTTCATAGCGGAGGACACGATCCTCAAGGCGGCATTTCTGCGTCAGGAACGCAGCACCGATAGTAGGCTCCTTGTTGGCTTGGAATTCGTTGGAGACCTAACTCGGGAAACTGATGAGAAAGGATTTAATGATTTCAGCAGAATGGCGGGAACTCACGAAACGCAGCACTATTGATGACTTGCCCACAGCAGCCTCGCCTACGGAATCACAATAGTCAGTAAGATGATAACTTCCGGCGTGCTGAAGACAGCGTGCGAGGCAAGATACGAAGAGTGATGGAGCGGTCGTCCATGCACTAGGGACAGTATCCGAGGCGACTCGATGGCAGCGTCTGCAGTGAGACTTACCGAGCAGAACCAGTTTGACCTGGACAGACTTATCAGCGGCAGAACCAGAGGGGTCACTCATTTCGTGAAAACGTTAGAGGGAGAAGAGGGAAAGGTGAGGGGTCGATGGTAGGGAACAAGAGTGACGGCGTCTACAATGCGATTCAGATGCGGCCACGCTTGTCCACGCGGCTCCTGAGTGAAAGCGGGCCTAACTTGCGACTTTATCACTCTTATACCGAAGGCAGTACATGACAACCAGCATTTATGACAGTAAATTATACTCTCGAGTCTACACCCATTGGGATCTCATAGAACGGTCTTAACTGCTTGCAGGTAACGTAAAGTCCGTCTTCAACCTCCACAGCCGTCGCGTTGGCGAATACAGCAGGACATGTAAACGGTATAGAACTCTCGTTGCCCAACGCAGGCGCAGTCGTATTACCGGAACCGGCGATGTCAGCTGTCGAGGGCGAAACGGAAGTAGCTCGCTCGGCGGGGACAGTGTCGTCGCTCAGATCGCGCTTGTTCTTGCTGGCTGCTGGCGAATGGACCAATGCGGCGGTTTGTGAGTAAAACCAGTAGGGTTGACTCTTATAGCTGCCATCATTCTTCTGCAAGAATGACGCATATTTGCCTGTGGGATCTCCGTATGCGGCGGCGATAGAAGCGACGAGCGGAAAGATATCCGATATGTCTTCGCCCTTGGGATTTATTGACATGGTGTAATCAAGAGCGGTTTGTATTGTAGCACCGTACTTTGATTTCGCCGTCCAGAGGTTAAGGCCAATCTGGTCACCCAATTTCGCGTTCGTCTACTCCAGATTCAGCTCAGCAATTCATGGAACAAGAAACAGGGGACCCACGATCATTGCTTCCAAATTGAAGCACCGATAGTGAAATGGACGCGTCCTGACAGACTCGAACGGCTGCTCGCCAGATTGCGCAACCTGATCGAGGAAAGCAGTGGTGAAATAATGCTGCAATGTATCCGCAGCACCTTTAGTATCTCGCAAGAATATCTTGGCAGCCGCCACTTGGTTGGTATAGAATGTGAAATGGTTGCTAATTGAAGGGTCAGAACGCAGTTGAATATAAGAATTGTCGAGATATGCTAACTTCGCCTTGGTTGATGTCTGCTTCCCAATGTCGCTCCCTTGAAGCCAAGTTACGTAGGTATTCATCCAGTTTGACATCGCCTGTTCTCTTGCGGGAGTCCAGTCCGAGCTCTTCGTGCTCCTCATCAGCTGTAAAGCATTGACGACTTTCACGAGACTACGAATGTCAAGGATGCCTGTGAACGTTCCAACTTGATGGTCCTTCCCTGGTCCACGAACTTGCTGGCCAAAATTGACATTAGGATGCATACCGGTGACCGAGGAAAGAAAGAAGTTGTCGATAAACTTTGCTACATTCTGCGAGTTTGCACTTGTTTTGTGTAAAGTATACGCGATAGCGTTGTACAAGACCGATTGAGCCATACCTTGGACGGCGTCTGGACCAGCAAGAGTATTGGTGTCTGGATTGACCTTGCCATCACGGACGATATAGGGACATGTCGTCCATGCTGTGGGGTTAAAACTATGATCGGTATGGTCCAGGGCCAAAAGTATATACGTACTGGCACTAGGTGCAAGGCTCTTTGTGGGTGAGGGTGTGCAAGACGGCTTTCCGGTCTGCGTCTTCGCAGGTGCCTGGGCGGGAGCATCAGTTCCAGCGACTCGGTTAGAGGTAGTAGTCCCTGGAAAATCAACACTTGGTGGGATTATAGAGGTTAATAGACCATCGCTGACAGGTGCAGCCGCGTTAGAACTTCCTTGTACCGGCACAGTCCCTGGTTCGTTGAGCGGGGTCATGCGCTTCACGCGCTTCATCCGGTGGTGTGTTCCAAAGACATGTCGTTTGCCCGACGATGAGCGAGGGTTGACGAGCCACCGCGCCATAGGAGCAGCAGAGTCCTCCTTCTCGGCGTCTTCGTCTGAAGCCGAGTCGTCGTTGGGTTGTTCTTCACTTGCACCATCGACAGTTGCATTAGGGTTGGCAAAGTGGGTAGCTCCTTTGGAGCACCAGTTGCAATCTGGCCAGTGACTATAATGAAACCACTGAATAATTGAGGATATCATAAGAGCCGGATACTGCTTACTACGGCGCCCAACTCAGATAGTCACGACTGTCACCGCTCGGTGGATTGATTCCTTTGGTGGCAATTGCTGTTTAACGATCAGGGAATGGGTATGATTTAGGATCCAATATGCACTAACTCCAAGGACCGTTCTGTGCCGTGCTTCCAGCCTTCGAGACCACAGTGTTCTGAGCGTTAAGAGTGTCGCCGGTAGACTTGCCCGCAGCTTGCTGCAGCACATACTCGATATTGACCCAATCGTTTGCGTCAGCTAGGGCTTTACTTGTTAGCGATCATTCGTATAAGAGGAATTGACACTCACCTGCCAGTCCTGCTGTAATTGTGCAAGCAAGATAAAGCGAGAGTGAACGCATCGTAGAAAAATTATGGATAAGAAAATAAAGAGTCAGAGACCGGCTCCGTGGGGAAACAGAATGGAAGGTAGAGTACCACCGACCATCTGGAAGTGCAATATATTATCGGGGGCTGACTTCAGTCGATGGAGGGTGACAATATTGAGCCTCTTATTCCTCTGGCCCGGGGCGGCAAATCATATAGATATTCCGTTTATTGCGGATAAGCTGTTATCAGAGTTAATAGAGTTACTTATTCATCTTAAGGTTTATAAAATAAAAGTTCAATTTATTCTCACACTCTCTTCTCCACAAACTCATCCGAATAATAAATGCCTCTGTCTCCTTTATCGACGACGACGACGACAGCAACTCTACTGGGGAAACGTAAGGAACGATCAAAAGATACCGGCATTCTGCATCTTGCCTCTTCGCCATCCGAGTCGGAACCTGAGCCCAGCACCTCAACCAAGGCACCAACCTCTCACAAAGCATACCAGTGCCCCTACGAGGGCTGTTCAAAATCATATACCAAACCATCTCGTCTAGCGGAACACGAAAGGTCTCATACTGGTGACGTGAGCCAATTTCCTCAAGCCTTGTCCTTCTCTGACAGCGCGTGCAGCGGCCCTTTGTCTGCTCAACATGCAACAAGAACTACTTACGTGAAACACATCTGAATGCACATATCCGCTCCCATCTTCCTCAGTCTGCTCGTCCATTTCGATGTGAAGAGAATGGCTGCGATAAACGCTTCTGGACGGCACAACATCTATCTGTGCACAGTAAGTTGCACACAGGCGAAAAGCGTTTCAAGGTACGTGCTTGACATATTCACACAACATCGCACTCCCGGCTCACTTATCTACCCATAGTGTGCCGAACTATCTTGCTCTGAATCCTTTCTTAAGCACCATCAGCTGAGGGAACACATCTGTTCAGTGCATGCTCCCCCGGGAACAAGGCCATACCGTTGTGAGCACTCCGGGTGCATCAAGTCATTCAATACCAACCAGAAACTACTCATACATATGAAAACACATGATGGTGTGGTGCCAGTCTTTCTCATGCTAAATATCTCTTACCCATCTTTCAGAAAAACGGTATACATGTGTTCACGCCACTTGCTTAGTACGCACGGATTCTTCCCCTGTATATTATCCAACATGGAGTGCTCTTCAGCATCATATCCGCACTGCCCATCCTCCAATATGTCCCTATCCCTCTTGTAACAGTAAAACGTTTACTGCGCAGAAGAACTTCCGCGCTCACCTTAAACTCCATGAACAGCGTGAAATGGAGGAAAATCTGATTTCCTTGCACACCGATTCCGGGAACAGTTCGGACGAGCATCCTCCCAAAAAACGTCGAGGAGGTGAAGTTGGTCGCGACTTCATCTGTTCCGTTGAAGGATGTAACAAAGATTTCAAATCTGTACGTTTCTGCGATCTCAGTTCAAAAAACACTGGCCAACGTTCCTCCGTAGAAAAAGTCGTTAACAACACATCACAAAATCCACCATTTGGGCCATCGTGATTTTGTTTGTCCGCATGATGAGTGCAAACGCGCATTTGGATATAAACACCTTCTACAGCGCCATCTCGCTAAACTTCACTACTGTGGATCTGACTCTGATTCAGATACCGTTTCTCAGTCAGGTTATGATAGCGAACAAGTGGCGACAAAGGTTGTTGTCGGGCTGGAGATTGACGACATCACCGGCAAGACTTATGCCACTCGCTCTCAGCTAAAGCTGGCGGGGGCGGGGGCCTTGTCCTGTCCATACCCCGAGCTGCAAGCCCTAGTGTCCAACGTGGACGATATTCCTACAGGCAGCAAAAATTGCGAATACGTGTTCACTCGAGCTTACGACTTCAGGAGACACCTCAAAGTTGCGCACGGTATAGAAGCTGATAAGGAGAGAGTGGACGAGTGGACAAATAATGCAAAAAAGGCGAAGGCTTCAACCAGTAACTGATATAGACAGCTTTCTTATTGTATTTGACCTGTTATGTGATTTCTACAATGTACTGTAATTAATTATTGCACAGATATATGATGACAACATGACCTGGTATAGTCAGAATGCAGAATGTAATGCATGACAATGTCCCAAACATGTCTAACTTGTAGGGAGATAAAATAAAGCAGGGTTCGCCGTAACTGGTCCAGTTAAAAGGTAGGGTTTGGTTTCATGGTAAGTTTGGGGATAGTCGTAATATCCGGAAGGAGCCTGGACGTTTCTCGCAGATGTAAACTTCGTTGTCTTTCCGACCCAGAAACAACACCTCGTCACGGTGCTCTTGGTCTGCATCTCCCGACGTCGAGAGATCGCTGCGTCCAGGAGACTTAACAACCCCAATGCTCTGTTTCTTCCCATGGAAACGATGCGGCAACCTCGGAGGCAACGATGGAAGAGAGGAAGAACTAGATGATGCAGATATCGGTGCCCCAATTCTCCATATGTATGCTCCGCGTCTGTTCACGCTGGATGAAGGAGGATGGAAATGAGGGAATAACGTGCGAGAATGGTCCGCAGGAAGTAGTAATGCGTCGCCAAAGTCAACCACTTCAAGGCCACCCTGCCGCATAGCAACAAGCACAGCGCGATCTTCCACATCGAACGCCTCAAGACGCTTCACATCACCAAGCCGTGCCCCACCCGAGTTGGTTTCGTCCTCGTCGTCCTCGTCGGGACTCCAAACAAATCGCCCTCTCAGGACTGAACGTCCACGAGCGTCAACAATCGTGGTACTATGGCCGCCACGAGAAGAGAAGAATAGAGCAGGAGGGCCAAAATGTTTGGGTTGTGACAGCAACGACATCGGAGGCAGCAAAGGCTTCGCCGGATCCACGAAAGGAAGTTGTTGCGCAGGAATCGGGGCCGGCGAAGGAGGGGGAGGAGAAGATCGGAAAGGAAACATTGGATCTAAACATTGCAATCTCAGCTCTTTGAGGGGGGTATACTCTTCATCTTCTTCTCTCCTCACAGGTAGATCTGGTGGTAGGAGACCGTCTTTATACCATGTCTGCATGATATTTGCTTTCCAAGGACCTGTGTTAAAATCAGTATATTATCAAGACCTAAGAAGGGTTGCAAAAGTCGAACTAACCATGGACGATGCCTTTGGGGTCACGGTAGTACCACAGAGACGGCGGGGATACAACAGGAGCAGGTAATCCTGGAGGAGAGAACTGAACTTGTGATAGATCCACATTGTTGGTCCCTTCGACTTCAGGCTCATATTGACTCCTATACTCCAAAAAAGAGGGATATGTAGGAGGAATGATATACTCATCCGCAACCGTCGCGAGCGGAAAGTTTGGAGCAAACGTGAGCTGTTGGAACGTTGTATATGGGCTCATCTGAGCGGCGGCCAACGTGATAAGCTCGTCTGCATTCGTTGAGTTGAGAAGTGTACTTGCTGTTTCCATCGTGTTTGATGGCGTGTCCGCAGGATGTAGCGTACCTGGGGCGGGGCTAGGAAGCGGAGATAACTGGTGACTATCCTCAGTGATGTTGGGTGAGGAAGAAGCGATAGTCACTGCAATTGAAACGTTGACGGTGGTGTCCTCATCCGCAGGCGCTGCATCACCATCTACAGAGTCAGTAACTTGCTGTGTCTCGCGTAAGCGCCTTCGCGCTGCTCTTCGCTCAGCTCGCCCTATCCTAACCTCGCGCACGCGCACGGTGGCAGGTTCTAGGCCAAAGACATTCTGTGAAAACACAAGGAAGACCTCCACAAGGTCATCTCCTTGCAACTGCAGCTCCAGTGATCTCGGCGAGTCCGGCAAAATAAAAGTGCGAGAGAGGCCAAGGGCAGTTCGATATGTACCAGCGAACAACTCAACTTTCTCTCCGTTCTCCCCGCAAAGAATAGCAAGGAAACTACAAAAACATGGACGAGTTAGCATAGTTGTTAACGAGCAGTGCACACAACGTTTACCTCTTTTTGGCCGTTTCAACTGCCTTGACCATGATAGATCCTTTTGTACCAGGCAGTTTTACATACTCCAGCTTGGGGGCAGGTGCTTGAACTGCTACTGGAGCGGCGGAGCTCTTTCTTCCATCCATCTCTGGATTTCGGGGGGATAGAGGTTGGTCCTCCGAACGACGTCCGAACGCGTTCGTAATGATTCTAGGAAGGAAACGAGATGCAGAAGAGGGTTGTGATAGCGTGGATGCCGCAGACGAAACGGGTGCTGCAAACGCACTGTTGCCGGCATTCAGGCCTGGTGCTGTTGAAGGGCGTTCAACTGTATTTGGACGCTCCCTAGAATTCACTGCTGCAGCCGGCTCTCGAGTGGAATGGGATCGCGACAATACGCTAGGCTGGCGCTCTCGTGTTTCCGGCTGAGATGACGTTTCCATCTCATTATGATGAGAGACAAGGGGACGCTCTGGAACAGCTGGCACAGACGGCTGTGAAGAACCAGGGGTGAATATGCCGTCCAAGACGGACCATCGCCTTCGCCGCCTCGTAGACTGGTCGCCCATGCTGCGTCTCGTCCTTGTTGAAAAGGAATCCGATGTACGTGGACTGGCAGGAACATCACTATCGGTAGTACCAAGCAAGATAGCTTCCTGGGGTTGTGCAGTACCCACTGGTGCCAATCCCGGCAGACGGCTCTCCATCAATGCTTCTGCAAGACTGATACGTTCCCGAGTTGGTGTCGTAGGCGAGGAAGGTACTACTTCTCCGTCTCCGTCTTCTTCTTCATCCCCCTCTGCATCTGCTTCTTCAGCAACACTGTGAGGAGCCTCACTGTGTTCTGCATTGACATTTGGTCGTGTTGATCCTGCACCTATGCTTCCTGGGGAGGTCATGAGAGTCTGGCGAAGGGTGAGTAAAGTTGGAGTGGGGGACGGAGGGGCAGTGGTCGGGATAGCATCTGTAGTGGCATTCGCTCGTGACAGGCTAAGATCGAGGTTTGCAGGCCTGCTTCGACGAGGCTGCATTGACGCAGACGTTAAAGACCGAGGCAGAGGGGGGACTTCTAGATGAGTCGCTGCGTCGGAGGTCGATGCTTGTCCGGGAGGAGAAAGCGCATTAACAGAACTAGTTCGTTCATCTAATGCTTGACTACCGCTAGGCGCGGTGATAGGGTCAATTGCTTCATCGTCGCTGGAAGCCCAGTCGCTCTTCATATCGTTGCGTTGGTAATTGCCATCCTCTCCAAATTGTGGTCGCCGATGTAGGGTACCAGCTAACACGTCGTTCACGGATGTAGTTCGGGCGCGAGACGTGTTAGTATCAATGGGAACGGATGAATTAGACCGCGACCGAGCAGAATATGCAGGAGGAGGCCCTGTGGGAGGAAGCTGGGGTGGAGGCGTCTTCGGTCTTCGCACCGTAGGAGTTCGTTGGGCAGGTGTAGAAGGAGAACCTACTGAAACCGTTGCCCTACGATTGGGCTTGGATTTTGCATTTGCATTTGAAGGGAAAAGCGGTAGAATCCTCGCCTTGGTGTCTTTTTCCGAAGCTGGTCTCTTCTCTCGAGCTTCGTGACTAGCCATTAGAGCCTTCTTCACCTCTTCCCTGCGGGCCTTCTCGCGCTCGCGCTTCACCTCCATCTCGACCCGCCATTCCACTGCACGCCTCACTTCCTCTAACGCATATACCCTGACCCCATCTCTTCTTCCTGCAATGGCCACCAGCACTCCGCGGTGCTCCATAACCACGACACTTTTGAAGGGTACCCTTCTTATTAATGAATATGGCTGAGGCGCAGGAGGAGAGACTAAGGATAGAACGTCCAGTCCTTGCGCGTGACATAATAGCAAGTAATGTGGGTGCAGAAATGCCCCGCTTGAAGGCGGAGAGCTAAAATGAGAGGGAGACAAATGAGAAGTGATTGACAGTAGCGAGAGCCCGAGATCAGCCAAGGCAGGAGCCGGTAAAGCGGGTGGGGGCGTAGATGCACGGGATGGCAGCGGTGAGGATGCACGAGAAGAATCCTTTGGGGGTGTTGGAGATTGCGCCTGCTCCCGTGTCGCCGATGGAGGGGGGTCTCGTCGATGAATCAAGTTGGAAAAGAAACCAGATATACGGTTTGATGCACGGACCTAGTGCCAGTCAGCGTCGAACCATTGTGTAACTACTGTGTTATTACTCACGTCCAATACCGTTCGCTGACGATTTCTTCGATCCAGCGAAGAAGCTGTCGGTGCCAGGCTGGTTGTTGGAGACACAGGAAACGACGAGGTTGTACTTCGTGAGGTCGTTGGGACTGTTGGACTCGTAGGCTCCGTCACTTGTACGACAGGCAGACTGTGTACACTGACACTGTCCACCTCCATCTCACCACGCGGCATCTCCTGCGTGGTGGTCGGGCTTGGGACCGTTGGAGACGGACTGTTCACCTCGTCAGGTTTGTTCGTAGAAATCTTTGGCGGTCGTATAGTAAGATCGTCTTGACCGTCAGAAGCCTCACGGTTACTGCCTTGTTCATCGTCTGTATCCAGTGTATTTGGAATGTCACTCCATTGTTCGTCCTGCGTCCCGTGAAGCGAGGAATGTTCAAGGATATCGGGTGAGAGGCCGGCAGGCTGCCCGAGAAGAGGTGAAGACATAGTGACCAGCGAGTGATAATCGGCTCGTAAGAATCGTTAAATAATGTGGAGAACGAAGAGAACGAAATGGGTGAGGCTGCGACACAGGCAGAGGCCACACTTTTTGCCAGGGTCGTGGCTGAAGAAGCGAACGCGCTCAGTGTGCCGGGATCGGAAAGACGTTCTCAAGCGCGCTGGCAGTTGCCCGACATCGACCGTCAATTACAATTACAAGGGAGACTAGGAAACGATCTAACATCGCAGTTGAGAGCAACACAGCTACATACTCTACACGGGGAACTGAGGCATTTATCAATCGTCGTCGTCGTCCAACTCATCTTTCTCGGTAAACTCATTCCCGAAAGGATCACCATCCTCCATCGCTTTCCGTACAAGCTCGGCTTTTCTTTTTCTTTTCTCTTGCGCTTTGCGCTCCTGTTCCTCCTGCTTCTTGATGTAGGCGTTGCTGCCAACCACTTTCTCAGGGTTTTTACAAATTTTGAGACGGCGGTCGACTTCACGAACGGATTCGACGTCCGGTGGGGAGCCATTGGTAACGATCATGGCTTTGATTAGTGCCACAAGTATAAGTACTGGACTCTCCGCTGATGGAGAGGCCGGTGGCGAAGGCAGAGGAGAATCTGACTTGGAAAGTGCCCACGCAGAGGCCAGTTGAGGGGATGCGAGTGACAGACAAGCGAGGGCAATTTGCGATGGTGTGTAAATAAGCTCTGCATCTGTGAGACGAGATGCACGGACATGGGTCAAGGCGACGTCATATGCTCTCTTGAGTTCATCTGTCCGGATGTCAGGTAGGTTCTAACATCATCAATATCTGATCAGACAATAGGTGAAGTGAGAAGAGAGAAAGGCTCACCTGCAGGTCGAGCCACAGGCCCCACAAAGCCCTGTGTGCGTGCCAAATAGTGAAATCGAAACTGAGGCTCTGGGCCACAAGAAATTCAAGATCCAAAACGTCGTTGGGCGCCGTCTTAGGGATGCGTGACGTGTAAGCTTCAAGAGCGATAGGGTGGTTGGTGGTCTTAGTAGCAAGAAAGAGTGCGGTCAGCCTAGAGCAGATCATGTCAGACATCTGATGAGGGAGAAACAAGGTGAAACATACATGACATTTTTAGGATGCCAATCCATCACAGTATTCTTCAGGTAGAACCTTTTGAGGTAGGACATAGCAGTAGCCTCCACTTCCTCTGGAAACCTAAAAAGACCACATAGCTGCGAAACTTTCCCGACGTACAATTTTACGAGTAGGTTCTCCTCGTCAGAACTCAGGAAAGAAACGGCTGTCGATGATCCCGGCTAGATATCAAAAGACAATGTCTGAGTCCTAGATAAAATTTGGGGATCCAAACATGCGACCTGCCAAATCAGCCTCAAACGCATCGCGAATTGCTGTCACGGCAGCAGCATTGAGAGAGGCACGAGTCTGAGCTAGCTGTTCTGGAGAAAACCGCCAGTGTCGGAACTGAGTGCTGCCTTCGTATAGTGGAGTCGTTGATTTTGTTTCCGTATTCAGCGTTGCAGGTTCCATCTTGCGTCAACCCGAATTAAAAGGTACGCTTGCAATTGCAGCCAGCGCAGGATTATACCAACAGTGAATGAGAGTGAACAACTTACATGTGAGCGCTTCGTAAAAGCGGCAGTGCTTCTAAATTGATCGGACGTTGCCGAATCTGTCCGATCTAGATCCGATCGCTATTTCAATGATTCCTTCGCGACCGAATTTCTGAGGCAATGAACTTTTGAATTCAGACCGATTTTAATCACACAGGAACAGTTGGCATCCGACTCGGTTGGCATGCTGACTTTCCCTTAGCTTCTCTGCAGGTCAGGACGACAATTTATTTCTAAGGTCTCTTTTAGCGACTCGGAGAGCTTCGCTGCTGTCCATCGAAATATCTATCCGACCTTGGGCATGACAGACCGAGGACTGGTCAATTCAGTTACAAAGGTGCTGGCACACCGCGCTCCCTGCAATCATCGCCAACCGACTGGAAGCATCTCGTATGCTAGGATTGCTCGCTATTTAACTCTCCTTTCACGCTCCTCTGCTATCATCTTGCTCTATGTCATCCTTTGCTGCAAAGCGGTTGCGGCACAGGTCCTACAGGGTGGACAGGTTTTTACTGACGGCCTTGCTATAGTTGATTCTCCAGCACCCAACACGTACGCAAACCCAAATGGCTCTTATCTATGCATGATGAAACTGATATAGTACAGAACCCTACATGCTGGAAGCTCAGTCAGTGTCTCTATTGACGTACGTGCCACACCCCTCGTATCATAGCTGTGACTGAGGCAAATCGACAGGTTTCTGGTAACGGAAATCTGTCCAAGTTGAAGGGCGGCGGGACTGGGTTTGATACCCTCACTGTGTTCCTCGTCTCCGCCGAGACATCCCTGAACGTAACAGTGTCTGACACTCCAGCGCTGCTCACACAAGAACCTGGAAGTTCTGTCAAGCACCTCAAGTGGCCCATACCCACCTGCATTTTTCCTGGACAGTATAATGTGAGATGCTAGCGACATTGTATCCTGCACAAGGCTGATGCTGCGCAAGCTTACTTTCTACGAGGCCATACATATTCAGGGGCAAGAATACTTTGCAATTACCCCCATCCCAGTTAAAATCGAGAACACGGCAGAACCAGGCGCATGTTCGTCCTCAAATCAGCTAGAAGCTCAGCCACAAGACTCGTCCCCCCCTCCAGAAAATCCATGGCTTCACCCGGACGTTCTTACAAACGCCTCCGCGGTCCAGACGTCTGTGTCGTCTTCACCTTCACCCCTTTCGCCTTTAACGCTGATACCTTCCCCTTCTGGGACGAACATCATGCTTAGCAGCGCTTCGTCTTCAGCCACTGCGGACTCAACACAGGTCCCACCAGCACCGTTGGTATCAGATGTAATCACAATCACAATCGGTTCCGTAGGAATTAAATTTCCTCTCACCATCATACCTCCTGGTGCCTCAGAGACAATCGTCCTTCAGCCGCCTGATCTCACAATACCGGGCGTTATAACGATTGGAGGACCGATGACTAGCGGTTCACCTACAGATGCAGCTGTTACTGTAATGGTCACTCCTACTACGAGCGCTACAGTCGTTACAGCTGTGATCGCCTCCGTCGCAACTTATACGGGCACTACAACTGCCCCCGGCGGGCAAAGTAGTGTGTACACGACTATGTAAGTGCTAGTTGATGGTGGTAAGTCTATGAAATTGTTCTGAACTCCCACCTAGGCAAACGTCATACAGTACCATGACAGCCTTAGCGATGCAAGTCCCAATGAACGACCCGAATTATTCCGGTTTCCTCCCGATCAATGCTATCTCCTCCACTCTGTCGATTACAGTTAACCTACTACTTTTCTATGGCTTAGCCGTACCTACGATACTACTGATTCTTCGGTAAATCACCTTCTAGCAGTACGTACACCCGTCGCCGTGGTCAGGTAAATCCATAGCATGAATGATTCTAGAGACATTTGAACGGGATCAAATAGCTGGAGACCGTCGCCACGGGACTTTTAGTTTCTGAGCAACGAGCATGTAGGAAACTTAGCCAGAGCGATAATTGATTCCGGGCGTCTATTCCACGTGTCATCGAGCATTGCCAAAAGCAGCTGTCATTGAATGTTTACCACACCTGAGAACAGTATTACAATTTCCCACTGCCGCCATTAGAACAAAACATATCATGATGGCGCCCAGGGAAGTTGACGAGTCTGAAGAAGAGCGCGTGTATGATCAAAGCAGTGGTCAGCTACTCCCTTTCCTCTCACCGCCACTCACTTAGCTTCCACTTCATTCTCACGATGCCTCGCCGTGGTCGTCGTCGCCGTCAACCAGACATACCAACATCAGACGCTGATATGGACGTAGGAGAGGAAGATCCCATCGTGGACCAAGAAGACCCTGATATCGTTGTTGACGACGAAGAAGAGGACATGTCGGAAAGTAAAGAGGACGAACTAGAGGACGACGAAGAAGCCGAGGTATGTCCCCCCATTTCGCTTTCAACGCAGCTGAATTCTTATTGTTGTGAACCTAGGATTCTGAGGACGCTGTGTCCTCGGCACCCCCGGAAGTCCCGGAGCCAGGCCCCAGCCTCCCGCCGCGATTGAGAATCAAGCTGAAGCTCCCAGCACAAATGAGTGGTCTGTCCAGTGTAGCAGCAACCGCAACTGGCGCCTCCACTCCTTCGGGATATATACGACGTGGTTTTCCATCTCGCGGTACCAATATTTACCTGACTATCGTTCTCCGAACTAAGACAATATACTCACTCATAGATGTTGACATTGAGTCAGAGGATACGGACGAGGATGCTGACCATTCTACTCGGTCCACGTCTGTTGCGACCAACACGGGTCGAGCTCTCACTGCCCGACAAGCAGTTTTAAGAAACGTTGTTGATTCTTCACATGTTTCTCTTAGTAGGTGGCTGATTATCCCGTTAGGATTTGCAAACTCATCCACATTACATATCGCAGTTGAGCCGCCCAATCCACGGAAAAAGAAACAATTGACCGAAATTGAGATGGCCTTGAAACGTGAGGAGACAGCTCGGAAGCGGCGAAACCTCACTGAAAAAAAACTGGAGGACGAGAAGGTATCAATTATATTTAATAATGTCGCACATTATTCGTGATATTTGATCTCTTGACAGGCGGAGACTATCAATCGTCTTCTGAAGAAACAGTCCCGTTCTAAGGGCAAACGCAATGCACTCGCCACGGCTGAGGACCGTCCGACTCCTCTTTCTCTCGCAGCCGTCAACGGCGAAGAAATTGACGTGGAGGACGGCATTGAAGAAGGAACCATCCCTTCATTTGTACCACCCACCATGTATCGCTGGACATCGACGACCAAAGGAACCAAAGACGGACAAGAACCAAGAATGCTTATTTCTTTCTCGGTCCCGCTTGCCGCAATCGCACAGCCGTCAACGCTGGCTCATTCAGCAATGGAGGTTGATAAACAAGAGATCAGGCCGCCGCCATCGACGAAACCGATGTGTGACGTCGAAGGGTGTGATGTGCCCAGGAAGTACAGACTTGTACAAGATTGGCATCGGGGTGCATGCGGCATGGTGCACCTGAAGGTCCTGGAAACGCAGTGAATCCAGTCCATTGCGTTGATAGGATTACAAAGTTCCCTGTAGATTACTTCCTTACTACTTGCAGCTGACATCGTAATATACTAGCAGCTGTATTGTTATGATTTCATCAGCTTTTGAGCGTCATGCACGTTGACGTTTGGGATAAACGGGTTGATGTTTCACATTATTTTGATCAACCTCTTGAGTGTTATCAGAGCCACTAAACCTGCTACATCGTCAATTGCCACTACAGATATCCTGTAGCTCAACATGGTCGCAAAACGCAAGTCTGATGCGCTTGAGAGCGATGTTGCTGACCTCCCGAAGGATGCCGAGGAGAAAAGCACGCGTGCGACGAAGAAATCTCGTGTTGCCGGCCCTTCGCATGCTTCAGCTTCGTCGTCAAAGGGCACACAGGAGACTGTGTCGCAAACCTGGCGTGACATCAAACTGGAGGGCGAGGACGAGGTGCGAAATTCAAGCGGTTCATCCTTTTGTGGCGTATATTTACTGTGACAAGCGTTTGTCGTTCAGGATGGCGGCGTTGCGGTATAGTACGCATTTGCTTTCTTGTCTTTGTAATTGAGACATCTGTTGATCAGAATTTGTGCACAGCGACGATTGCAACGAAATTCGCCGCAAGATCAAAGCTTTGCAGAAAACCCCGGATTTCAAGGTGAGCGTTTGCACGACGTATGGGAAATCTGACCTATAAGAACTGGACGCAACGAGGTTACCCATTGGCTGAAGGAGATTGGAAGCATCAATAACAACTCTTTCCAACGCTTTAGTGATTCCTTTTGGTTGTTACGTTACCGTCACATTTAACCTTGAATATCTTCAGTGCAAGCAAAAGGTCTAACTGGTGGCGCAGGGAACGGTACCTACTATGCCGCGTACGTTTCATCTGATGGATTGTGCACCCCTCTAATTTTGATAAAATTTGCAGCTACGTTTACTTTGAGAAGAATAGGGTATTAGAGGGCAAGAAGAAAACCCCAACCCGCATCAGGCACGAAAATGAGCAAACGGGCGGCTTCGACCTGCGAGAACGGAAGGGGATGTGGGTTTTGGGTCGATAATGGATGGCTTTATGGCACGAAGAATAGGTCAGAGTTTGGCATCTGCAGTGCGTAAGCTACATGGAATTGCATACCTTCAAATGATGTGATTTGCCTAACTGCCGGCTTTGGCTTCATCCATGCCTCTGTCAGCTTTCCATGCGTTGATCCATTGTACGATCCGTGTGATGTTGGACTCGAGGTCTTCTGTTCCTTCACTTTTGAGTTCGACCACAATCTCTGTGGGATAGGATCCCCTAGCTTCGTCTAGAACAACCTGCATGATTTCTGCTTCATTGTTCTCCTGGATCTTTTTGAGTGGGTACTCCCTAAATTACGAGCATATTGAGCGCACTGCAATGACAGTTCTGAGAGTGAACACACCGCTTCTCGAGTCGCTCCCAGAGTTTGGTATGATCGCAGCGAAGGACTACGACGAGGTCCGCCCATCGTTCGGGAAAAATCTCGCATGTGTGCCAGTCAAGGATGACACCGCCTCTTGCTACTATCGGCTCCAGTTCATCAACTAGCTGTGATGTAGAGCTATGGTTTCATCTGCAAAAGAGGCCCGGAGTAAGAGCTGAAACTCACTTTATCTTCGTCCACGGTGTAGCTTTGCCATTCCTGATCGTACTCTTCGTATAGCCCCTTCTCTTTGACTAAGTCTCCGATGTTGATGTGCTTTAAAGGCACGGGAGACTCGTCGGCAAGGAGCTGCGCATGGGTAGTCTTTCCTGTACCTGGTGTGCCGGTTATAATAATCACAGGAGACGTTTTTGATGATTCTGTAGCCATTATGATGAGTTGCGGTTGTTGCTAACTGAAAGGTTATTTTCATGAATTGATTTTGGGCGCCAATGTCACCCCGATCCGCTCGGAAGCAAAATGACCATAACTATTTCCTTTTGCGGACCAATAGTTGTAGTTTGTACGTAAAGGCTTTACTACTGAACTTGTGAATTAACGGACCCCGGCGGTTGTTGCCAACAGAGACGAGCTCGACGTTGCGTGGGACAGCGACGAAGCACTTGTGACCAGTGTCTATGAGGCAGGGTGCAGTGCGCCGGCTTCCATCAGCATTCGCCAACCGATGCTGCCAACCACGCGTGCTTCGCAACAATTGAGTTGCAGCAATATTCTCAGCCGGCCCACTTTGATCCTCTTAGTACAAGCGAGGCACCCGTATGTCAGCGCACGGTATATCTTCAACGCGGCAGTTCTGTCTCGGTTCGGTTCTTTGCACTCTTCCCCTTCCCGGACTGAAAAATCCATCACACGAAATGGCACCGCCATTGCCTACGCGGTCAAGCTCATCCGCACCTCCTCTCTCTTCGCTCTCGTCGCAGTCTGCTAGCATTCCTTCCACTCAAGATGTCATTCCGGTCAACACCGTTTCGTCCGCGTGCTGCAGTTCGACTCCAAATATCGTCGTGCTGGACTTACACACAACCATCGTCATTCCAAATTACAGTCTTTTTTACAGCACTCCCATTGCCTCCTTTCTCCCAGATTATCGTGCCCTCGCCGACGGCTCTCTCGTAGCCCCCCCACTCATCTCTGATATCGAGAGTGCAAATGTACACCTTGCCCTCATGAGCGCCCTCGCCATGTTCTTCATCATCACTACCCTCACTTCCATACGATACATCCGACGGGGGAAATTTAAGAAAAAGATTTTGTTTTATATCTTGTTTGCCAGTCAACTTTTGGGTTTAGTCTCTATCGTGGCTCTGATAATCCCGTTCTTCAACTCTTTCGTAAGCTGTACTGCGTACGTGTCATTCTAATTGCACATTCTGAATTGCATCTCAATTTTATACTAGTATCGGCTTCGTCGTGATCCTGGGCACATTACTCTCTTACAGCCTTCTTGTGAGCGGGGTGTCGCATCCTGACGTATGCATAGGTACTGAAAATCTAGCAGATGACCGGTATTCTGGGGATGAAGGCTTACAGGTGTCTTAACAATTCTCGCTTAGTTATATTGGTTCTGGCGATCCTACGCACCGCGATGGTCATTCTCATCGGGTTAGACCTGACAACGTTTCAGGCTAGTCGGAGACTATCTGGTGAGTCTTTCTACGAATGTATGTAGAAGGTATTTCACCGCATTTTCAGGAAGCTGTATGCCTGGAATGAACACCAGTATTATACCAATTGTCATTATCCTTGAGTCAGCGGAGTCCGCTTTCATATGCGGTTGTTGTGAGAGCTCATGCGTTCATCCGATTTCTATAGTATCTGATCTTTCCTCAGTTCTTACAGCCGTTTGGCAAGCAGCGCGCGCATCGGAGGATCAAGGAAGAATCTCAATTCGTACTATGTCCTTGGATGATAGGGAAGACAAGGCGGTAAGCGTAGTAAATAAGGAAGGGATCAGTGAGAACGGACAGATCAGGAGAGGCTGGTGGGACTATGTCCCTGAGCACTCGCTGTCGGATACTCAACTCCGCCACATCTCCCCTCGGACAAGAACTACGTCCGATCATTCAGGTATAACGCAGTATACGGGATCTAAGCTACAGAATACCCGAAGCTACCCGCAAGGCGAGGTTCCAGTGTTAGTACCACATCGGAAACCGTCGTTACCGGAGGGACGGCCAATCCGGCAGCCTTCCCGCACGTCAACTGTAACGTTCAGCAGTTCGAACTCTCGCGATACCCCTGGTGGTGGCGTTCGGTTAACCGTCCCAAGACGCAACCAAACCTACCCCACTATTCCCCCATCACCCTCTGCCGTGAGCCGGCTCAGCAAATACATGCCTCGGCTGCAGCTCTTTAGGCAAGTCTTGAAGAACGAAGTAAGAAAAGCTAACTATAAAAACCTCTTTGATGTCACTGATGACTATTGATGCAGTTATATTACACGTCTCTCGTGACTATCATTTACCTCATCATCGCCATTTTGGTCCTCGTTGGAATGAGCCACAAATTCTTGCTAAACTCTGTTGGCTGGGTTGCACTTGACTGTAAGTCCGACGTCTCATCATACGGCAGCCACTGATTACACAAAACTTTTAGGGTTCTTGATTTCATGTTTCACTATGCACTCATTTGGCCGTGTTGTGCGACGACATGAAAAAGAAGCTATTCTTCAGCATCCATCGGCATGGGACCCTCTTTATCGCGCTGAGCTGGAAGCGTCCCGTGCGTTTCAAAGGGGACAGCATGCCGGTCGTGCGTACTCTCCTATAAGTGTTGTCTCCCGTCGCGTACCGCGGGGCGCGCCAAAGGACCCATTCGAGGATCCTAGACTTCATATAAATACGACCACTGTCACGGCCGCAGATGACCGTTCTAGTACGGGTGCGGGTCACTCAATCCTAGGAGCAAGAGCGTCTTATGCAGCTAGCGAGTTTTCAACAATCACTGGGGCATCCCGCGATACATCTATAGCGAATCCGGGGGTCGATGCAGGCCCGATATACCAACACTCGGATTGGAGTCAACCCGTTGTACTTCCCTCGCCGATGTCTGGGGACTACCCGTACCCACAGTCGGCGTCGTCAGTGGATGCTGAGACACCACTGTCTGAAGGCTGTGTAATTGTGCAGCCGATGACCACCCCTGCAGATATTTCTGTATCTAACAATAGCGAACGGACAATATCCTTCCTTTCTTCGAGTAGCGCAAACTGGGAACCTCCAGACTCGAGGAGTCTTTCGTGAATGCAGACATTCCTTACGTCAAGTTATATGGGAAGTCCTGACATGTCTGGACATGACCTGGACAGTCCCAGATGACCTACATTCCCCTCGATGTTACCCATCTTCGTAATTGAAATACTATTAAAGGTCAAAATTCTGCCATACCTTGGATGCATCCCTTTCTGTCTAATGGTAGCTGCGGCTGCGGCTCGCCTGACATTATGTATAATTGGAAGGACTCTTCAGATACAACCGACTTGAACGGTATGTATGTCCGCCTGAGGACCGCTTTAACTTGAAGTGTCTGACTCAGGCTATAGATCAAATATCGGGGGAAGGCGAGGAGGAAAGATGATCCTCTGAGTCGATCTTAGATCTGAAGCGATCAAGTCTCTGTTCCCACATCATCAAATCCTGCCGCGGCCCAACACAATGAACGAAGAAGACGACCGTCTTGTCTCTGTGCTGCCCATCCATTTCAGCAATGCTCTCTCAACTGGGGTGCAATTACACCAGTTCCCACTGCTCACGCGACCCCTCCAAGTTCCGCCATCAGCTTCAGCGAGCGGTAAACGTATTCGAGCCCGTCTGAAGCCCAGTTCACGAAGATTTGAAGTGCATGTACCGGTTGACACGCGGCCGGAGGTGTGGAATGTGGAGAGATCAAATGAACTCGGTGCTGCCCGTATGGAAGACGACAAGGAGAAAAATCAGGAGCAGGAGAAGCTCAAGCAGAGAGAAGGGGACCCTCCAAGATTAACGGAGGTGAGGTTACGGAGCGAGCCAGTACCTCATCAGGGGGCATATGTTCTAGGTATAGTCCGCGATGGTGAGTAAGAAGTTTGTATCATGCCATGGACCGACTCGTTCAATATCGTCCAGGGAAGTTGCATCTGCACCAAATAACTGAAACACATCAATTGCGTCCTACATTGACTTATATCGATACTATGACACGCAAATCCAAACGTCGTGGAGGGGCAGGCTCGGATGACGATTCAGACGATGGCCCGCCTCCAGATCCTGACGAGCCCGCGCCCGCTCCTGTCCCGAAGAAAGAGAAGAAACCGACCGGGGAGGCCAGGGAGGTGCAGGTTTCAGTCCGGAAGAATGCAGACGAGAAAGGCATGCAGCTAGGGGGTGGATTAACGGCAGTAAGGAGAGAGATGTTAATTTCTATGCGAGCCGAAGAAGACGAGAGCTGGGACGATTACGAGTACTGCGATGGCGAGGTAAGTGTCGCTCAAGTGATCAGTTGCATACATAAATAAAAAAACTGATTGAACTTCGTTAGGCTCCTGAGTCCAACACAATTTTTGAGGCTGTGTTTTCACACAGTGAGGAAATGCTAGAGTGCAAAACAGACATTACTGCTGTGCTGAAAAATATCAAAGGGCTATAGTCTAGTACGTTAAGCCCAGTTGCCTCTAGTTGTTTGTCACTTGTTCGATGGTTCTGATGGTGGCTTGCAGAATATTCTATATGTACTTTCCGCCAGTTTACTTCTGTAATGATATAGCTTGTGGTTCCATCGCGGACTTGTACCAGATGACACGCCAGCTCCCGCCTGCCAGTGCACCCCAAGAACCAAGAACCACCGTCTTAATTGAATGTTAGCTGTGCAATTTAAATGGAATTAGTGGCTGAGGTGTGTTTAGCATGGCAGATTACATTCTACATTGACATGCTTCATGATTTTCCTGTTGTTAGGTCCGCTGTACCATCCTTATTTGCCTAAGGCTCAGCGTGCACTCAATGGTAACTCAAGACATTAAATTGGTGCTCTACACTGATGATACCGGCAAACTCCGAGGCCCCGAATAAGGCAGCGGCTCCCTACACACGAACTTCATTAACTCATTATTCACTATTCACTCATGTCGTTCACGTCTGCGAGTAGTCGTACGGAATCAGACTCAGGTCATCCTGGTTCCTTCGACGACGCCGCCGCCATTTGTCCCGATACTCCCTTTTCGCGTATATCACAGGCTGCCGAGATCACCAACGAAGACTTTCCCCTCTCCTCTACCAGTGAGCTGAAGGGCGCAGTAACCATTTTGGAAATCATGAGAACGGAAGATCTGCATAATGTATGCGCTTCTCTCATCTCTCAAATCCCTTCTTCTCAAATATCCCAGGATCAAAACCTTCACGACCGCATATATCAGGCTTCGAATACTATTACAACATTCCTAGACACCCTGCTGCGGTCGCGGATGGATTCTGAACATCTCATTGAGGAATTTCCTGATGGATTGTGCGAATTACGTGCGCGTTTCCACGCATATATGCGCCCCCACAATCAATCTCATGCCCTAATTTTCCAGTTCAAGTAGATTTTCTTGCAAAGCTATTCGAGTTCAGGCAGATCTTCCACGCCATTGCGGCTCGTGAACTCGTTCAGGAAGATAGTGCCGCGCTCGTGGTGTGTTGGGTAGACGTTATCTTGGCGAAATTAGGAGAAGCCATTTTGGTATTTGCAAGTAGCGGTGCGGATCCCTTTGTGGGAGGAAGTTACCAGTCGGACGCGCTACTAAAACATTGGAATTCCTCTGCCTTGCGCGCTGCCCTGCAATTACCTCGTCAGTGTGTTGGAGGATACCCCGCACTGAAGCTGATCATACTTTACAGACAATTGGACCGCTCTCACATGCCTGATAGGGTCGGAGTTCGCTTCTCCAGCCGCAACTCGTCTTGCGGTAAGCATCTCTTTTGGCATATATGTATTGTGCCCTCAGCTTCAAGGAGGGGCATCCTATCCGGATAAAGGGTCAGTCGTGCAATAGATTGAGGATACTACAACTTCTTATATGCGTTTCAGGCCGACGCCGGATGCATTGCTAGCTTCTCTCAAGAAATATGTTCACAGAACTCGTAGCAATCACGTTGGTGATAGCGATGCGTCCCATCTCTCCAATGAAGATCGAACGACACATGCGATGGTGATCACGCTGCTTGCAGTGAGTACAAAATTACAATGTAATGTCCGTCGCTTGACTCATTTATCATAGACTGCAGATTCTACGACGCGAGAGCAACAACCTTTCTCGCCCTTCCGTCCGCATACCAGCGCAAACATCCTGAGTCTCATATATCAAGTGATTGCCGTGCCAGAGAAAACACTGTCAGCTATGGAGCTTCAAGAGAACCTTGATCCCGCGATGTTTATCCTGCTACAGTGGGGCGAAACGATCTCGTGGTGCTGGGCGACCTGGGACGATTCTCGCATCATAGACTACGAAGTGATTGAGTACATCGTAAGCACATCAATCTCCTACCCGGCGCTAGGTTGATCTCCTCGTTCGACACGATATTTATAGACAGCATCCTGGTTATATCACTTGGGTCGATTGTGTGGTCGAGCCAAACTCGACAGATGTCATCAGTGGGAAGACCAGCTTCTGATGAGCCTGCAGAAAAATCTGGCAGCGAGTGCCACAGTGATCACTGTGAGTCTACTGTTGTCTCAATCCCGGATAATACTTTGTTACTTGGTACCGTTTAGTCCATACTTCGAAGTGCAAAAACTGGACTATATCGCACATTGCGCTCCAGCCGTATCCTTTCATTGTCTCCTTCAACTCTTGATATTATTTCAAAATGCTCCTGGGCTGCTTCTCAGCTTCTCGGGGAAGGAAGGCAGCGCCAGGATCTTCCAATTCGTCAATTGGGTAAAGAATTAAGCTGCCTATACGTATTGTTGCCAGATGGAACCAAAGAAAGCGAAGGTATCTATGTGACGTCAGTACTTTACCAGAGACGTACTGAGAGACGCAGTCAAGGACAATGTTCTAGCCGGATTGGCATCAGTGCAGTCAGACGTATTGCATACTATATTTGCAGATATTCAAGAAGACGATACAATAGGACTCAAGCTGAGGTTGGAGGATAGTGAGTGCGTTTCTGCTGCCCTAGATACCCTTGACTGAGCCTTCGAACTAGAACTCACAAGTTCAAATCGGTGCCTACAATTTCGCAACGACTCTGCACATGATCAATTCTCATTGACATATCTAGTCAACTCTCCAGCTCCACCTGGCGTCAGAAACTAGGGCTCGCCGACTACCATGATTTCAGACAACTGCTCCGATTCCTCACTCTCATCTGGTACTCTGGCATCTCAAGCTGCGTGCACCGAAAATCTGTCTACTCGTTCCTGAACGCTTTGGTCAACCTACTCTCTTCTGAACCTCTAGCCGAGCTGTGCTCCACCGTGCTATTGGAGCCACTTCTGACTGCATTGACTACTCTGGAGGCGCTCGGTCTACAAGCCGATGGGAATGAAAAGCCGTGGGATGAAGAGGTTGTTTGGGGAGTATCGCTGAATGCTCTGCCTGATAATGTCCTCTTGGCCTGTAAAGTACTCGCGTTCTCTTCGAAATCGGTGTTGCTGACGTTGGAACGCATTAGCTGCGTTCGCGACTTATGTTATGTCTACGATCCATCACGGAATACGTGGTTTGTACGTTGCCCAAGCATGGGATTTCCTGAGGGATCTCGTTGTTCTTGTCTTCCAAAGGCATTTCGCCGGTTGCGATGAACCCTTGGCACTGATGGTGCTTCCTACTATTCTTCGTGCCATGGACTCCCTGCTGTGCCATGCCTCGCACCAAACACGTAAGCAGCAGCTTTTGAATGTATGAAGGTCTATTGACGTTGTTCTAGTGCGATATATCCTCGCAT
This sequence comes from Hermanssonia centrifuga, assembly GCA_001913855.2. Lineage (NCBI taxonomy): Eukaryota > Fungi > Basidiomycota > Agaricomycetes > Polyporales > Meruliaceae > Hermanssonia > Hermanssonia centrifuga. The sequence goes on along the minus strand of MLYV02000523.1, from coordinate 62,879 downwards.
CTCCTTGGACAGTGAACCTTTGCGAGGTGCTTCTTGGCTTGAGTAGATTTGGAGCAGGGACGGAATACGATGATATGATCCGAGGATCGCTGCAAGAGCCAGTCTCATTGCTGCTGACCTCGGTTAGTTTCTCAAGACAAATGTGCATGCACACTTCCTTATTGACGTTTCCAGATCACAAACATGATACAGTCGGACCGCGCTGCGAGTGGTGTAAGTCGAGTTACGAGTATGTTCTTGACTGTCTACTGACCCACACGCCACCAGCCTGTGCATGCTGATGGGAGAAAGTGGGAGATGATGAGCTTCCAGCTTTGCGCTGCTCCGAGTTTCGTTCTTCTTTGAGCTTTGTGATTTTTATTTATTTATTTTCGTATTTCCACGTGACCGCGCCCCAAGTCGAACATGAGATTGATGGGGCGCGGTGCTGTCTTGGTCTCTTTGCTACTTTCGAGTACAAAACATAAGCATAACATACGAAATACTTCCGAGGACTTGGTCTGCGAGGAGGAATGGGATTCTGCAGAAGATGTGGTGACATCGTCGTCGGTCCTCGCTGCAAATGTGGTGGTTCATCCGTCGGTATGTTGTCTCGCCCATGTCCTTCTACCTTCTGACTTTACATTTCCAAAGCTCCTGCGGTCAAATGGCCTCACGGCGAGGAACAAGGGAAACAGGATAAATGGTCGCGCACATATGTAACAAACTCGGGTAAACCTCCTGCGTATGCCCCCACTTCAGCGCAACCATCCAGCTCTGCAAAGCGTGTCTCTCGTCCTGCCATATCAACCTCCGTCGGCTCTCGTGTATCAGCCCACATTGCGTCAGCAACTGCCTCTCGTCCTTTGTCTCCTCTCAAACACTCTCGTCTCGTCTCCGATGAATCTACTGCGGAACAGGGCATACTCCCTAGTCCTCATGGCTCCGAGCTGGCAAAGGTTTGGGGCTCTGTACTTCAACCAAAGGAAACCCTCGCTTCATTCACCTGCGCGATCTGTACAACTCCATTTCCCCCAGACGCCACCATCTACCCCGACCCTTCCTCAGCAGAGCGATTTCTCTGTCGTCCCTGCTTCACAGTGAACGGAGGCTCCAAAGGAGATTGTCCGTCCTGCCACCGCCCTGTACTCATCCTCAAATCCGAGGGAGGGTTTGTAGAGAATGGTGGGCGTACATGGCACAAGAAGTGTTTCTGTTGTGAAGGATGCAACAAAAACATTGGAGATCACCCGATGGTGGATCTACTGGGCAGACCAAGTTGCGCAGAATGTTTCGATTCCTGCCTCAAGAGACCTTCTAGGGATAGCCCAAAGGTCAAGAGCCCAGATGGAAAGACATCCGCGTTGGGTGGTGCTAGGCGAAGAGAAAGTAAGACGAGGGACGATAGCCCTGCCCTAGATGAATTAGAGCAGCGATTGGGAATCGCTAAGAGCAGGGAGAATACCCCACTGGCGGACCGTCGAAATACGGTGGGCACACTCAGTTCCGATTTCTTCAGCACTGCGGACAGGAAGGAGTCGGCTCGGATGCCTGGGAGCAATATGTACACGAATCCCTCCACAGCGCGTTTTAGGAAAGATCCATCAGAGGATCCATTCAGCTATACATCTGCCTCTAGTCCGTATTCCTCGCCGTCTGCTTCGTTCAAGAATAGATATAAAAGTCCTGAGCCAGACTCGTCCACTTCCGACAGTGGTAGCCCTGGTCTTGGTCTCGGTCGTCGCACTCAAACTCGTCTAAAAAGCCCAGAACCAGAAGACGAAACTGATTCTCCGCTAGCCAGACGCACGTACACCCGAACGAGCAACATCGGATATGACAAAGATAGTCCTGCCATGAAATCAGTAAGGAGTCCCCGCTCGAGTATCAGTAGCCCAGTCGCCAAACCTACCGAGGAAGCCATCGAGGAAATGAAGAAACGCTTCCTCACCGGCTCCCCAGCTACCACACCTACCAAGCCGAGCTCTAACTCGAGCACTCCAAGGCGACGGAGATCCAAATCCCGCTCTCGATCGAGGCCCCGTGTGAGCGACGTGTCTACTGTGTCGGGCGGAGAGGTGTCCACCTCGCGGAGAGAGTCTATGACATCCACCACCCCTACGGCAACCCGCGAAATGCGCAAGAGTACATCTACTTCCTCCCTACGTTCTGCGCTCAAGACCGGGTGTACTCGTTCGGACGAGAGTGCTTTGATGCCTGACCGGACAGGTGAATCTCTCGTACCTCTGCGTCTACGACGCGATCGCACCGGGGACTCCCAAGTCAATTCTAGTAGTCTCAGCTTGGCTGAGGACCTCACTGGCAACACGGCGTATCTTACAAAGTACGCAACGGGTGGAGCAACTCGCGCAGTACGGCCTCAGAGAACGGGAGATGTTGTTTTTGGCGGTTCCTCGCTCGATATGCAGAGGACGGGCGATACCCTTCAGCAGCAAAGAACGGGTGGTACGGATTATACAATGCTGAGGTCACAGGTTACTGGTGATACAACGTACGCTGAGTTGGGAGTGCGTAGGCAGAAGACTGGCGAGGGAATCGGAAGTCAGTCGACGGGTTATGCAATGTTCCCTCCTACACGTCCGCAAGCAGCGGATGAAGATGAGTTTGGGCAGGGGACGGTGAGGCAGAAGCAAAGAGGCAAAGTAACTGCCGCCGATGCCTTAAAATTGCATGCCCATCGTACCGGGGATCAAGAGGTAGAATCGCTTCTCGGTTCGTTACGCAAGAATGGCCCAGAGGACCTTATCGATTTATCTGGGTCGTCGGTCGTGAGCGCCCGGTCAACGGGCTCGATGTCCGAGATACCTTTACCAACGACGGCGCTGGATAGGGCCTCGTTGTCAAACAGGAAGAGCACGCGGACGAGTATCTCGGATTCGAGCGTATCAACTGACGGTTACGAATCGTCCGCATTGTCAACTCCCGACCTCGCAAGCGACTTTTCTGACACAACCTCGACGCGATCCAGCGGACCTTCTACTCCTCCCTCTCTCAGTCCTCCCATGCGCGGGCATAAAGGCTCCATCGGCAACAACTCTTACCGCCCCTCCTCGGAATTGTATGGCCGTACCGGTCTCGCTGCTACACCGACACCGAAATCACGCACTTTGCCGCTCGGTATGGGCATCACTATCCCGGAGCAAGTGCCGAAGGATGCGCGGTGCGAGATGTGTAGAGAAGCGTTGTTTGGTATCAAACATGGAGGCAAGTTTGTTACTGTCCCTGAGGAGCCGACAAGCACGGGTGCAGCCCCTAGGAGATACCATACTGCGTGTTTCAAGTGTAAGGTCTGTGGAGATGTGTTTGAAGAAAAGGAAGGTGGACATGCAGTATTTGTCAGGGTGGACGAGGGAGCTTGTCATGTTCACGTGAGTGCTAGTATCTATTCATGGTGAAGTCTCGGCTTAACAGTTCGTATATTTTAGTGTGCACCTCCAGAGAGGATAACGTTGCGCAAGACTCCAATCAGCACGATGCCCGTATTTCCCAGAAATCCGCTCACTACTTCGTCGACGGGTACGCCCGTCCATACACCGAGTACGGCGTACTACGCTTCTTCAAGTCGCTACGAACGTCCACTCATCACCGCTCCGGCCACAACGACGTCGTTCTCTGTGCAACAGCCACGCTTTGGCGGCTCTTCCGCCTGTCCCGGATGCCACATGTCTGTCTCTCCTATGGAAAGGGGCGTTGTACCAGGACCTCAGGGGACGAGATGGCATGCGGGGTGTCTGGTCTGCGGGGGTCCGGCAGCCAAGGGTCGACGGAAGGAAGACAGCAAAGCGGGATGTGGGAAGAAGCTGGATAGTGCTGCCAAGTTGGACGCGGAAGGTGGAGTATGGTGTCGCGAATGCTTGGTGAGTTGACATGATATGCAGTGATACCGTATTCGTACTCAATGTGTTCTTCAGCTTCTACTACCGACGGCTCTCCGACAGCCCTCTCCTGTCCGCACACCTCTCATACCCACAAGTACCGGCACTGGCACTCGGCCATTCCCCGCAGTCGCACCTCAGTATACTGGGACGACGACAATCGCCCGCCAATTTACTGGCCTCGGTTTCAGCGGCAGCTCGGACCCGGCGCTCTTCAGACAGCTTACCGGTGGGGGCCTGAGTCCCACGAAACAACTGTCTTCAAGTCCAACCAAGCTTCATGATGGACCTCGGCCAGGCATGGGTCGCGTGTATCCGCGACCAAAGTCTGTTACTGGTACGAGGAGCACGGGAGGTGAAGGAAGAGGTATGTTCCTGGTGAGACAACTCACTGGAGGGAAGAGTTTCAGTGGCAACGAATATGGACTGTGAACAGTTTTCTCTCTCTTGTATCATTTCATTTGTATCTCTTCTCTCTGGGTTGGATATGTATCAACTGAAATCAGGATTGTTCTGTTATATTGCATGTTTTCACATCTGGATGTTGTAATACCAAGCATGCGTCGTTGATACCTTTATACCGAGTTTCATGATGTATGTTACATATGGGCTCTATCGCAAAGCGGTACCATGGCTTATTTGAATGGTGTATGTCGACTGAAAAAGTCCATGAGACGTCTTGAGGACTGCAGACAATCACTAGACACACGTTTAGACGGTTCAGTGATTGACAGACAGTGACTGGACAGCTTACTTGAATTGGGGCAACCTCATCGAGCATTTTCGCTGCACCTTTGACGATGATTTCCCACTCGGTTTTATGAAGTCTTTCTTCGAAGGCTTCGATTGGCTCGCCCTCCTTGATCTCTACCTGCTGAACAACCACAGGCTCTCCCCGATCGACCTCCTTCGCCACACGATGGACCATAGCACCTGAATGGGCAATCTCGCCCTTCTGGAACGCCTCATACGCGCGTTCGATGGCATGCGCCCCGTCAAAAGCCCCAGGTAAGGCAGGATGAAGATTGATGACCGGTATCGGCTTCTGCACTTTTTCTTCGCCATCGAACGGCTTTTCTCCGCAGACGACGTCCAGAAAGCCCTCGCTCATGATGTGCATCCATCCTGCTAACACAATCAGATCTGGTTTCTCCTTTACGACGATCTTTGCGACCTCGACGTCGTAGTCGTATCTGGTCCTGTCTGGATTAGCTTTCAGGTAGGGTTGGAGACCAAGGTAGGCTGTGGGTATCGATGGGTTGGCTTGTTGGGCTCGGGTGAGACCATATGCTGCTTTACGGTTGGAGAGGACGAGGACGATGCGGGTTTGAGAGAGAGCGGGGGTGTTGAGAGCATCGATGAGGGCCTGTAGATTGGACCCTTGAGGACATGGCTGAGCCTAGGTTGTGTTCAGGATAAAAGTTGGAGTACCTGAGCCGGATATGAGAACGACGATGCGTCTTTCGTGAATATCTGCCATGGCGGTTAAAGACCAATAATAAATAAACGGGCGCCTCTGGACGAGGTTACGAGATCAGATCGATCAGATCTTTCATATGAGTTCCTGGAAGGTCGGATGTTTCTCTCTCCGTGGACGAGCGGTCGCCAACGCTTTCTGTCATTGTGCTCGATGCCAGGCTCGTCGTAGTGTGCCTCCTCCTCACTCGCTCTGGTGCAGTGCTTCACCACAAGCACGAGCCCTGTTGCTCTTCGTCACTCCTTTCGTTCTGTTCTTTACTAGGATTGCATCCTAGCTTTCTTTCACTCGCTTTAGTCGAACCTCTTTCAGCAAGCCTGATTCCAGTGCACCCTTGCGACCGGCTCGTCGTCCTTTACAGCATCCCATCTTCAGAGTCTGCAACCTATTGCATTCCGCCGTCGACACACTATCTTTAGGTGCAGGTCTCTAGGCTTTCCCGGAACATGACCTCGGAAGTATATCCTGCGCTATCGCGGAGAGGTCATAATACGACCTCCCCCGCTGCTGCAATCGTCAGTCTCAGCGCTGACACTGCTGTGAGTTCATCTTAGGCTTCCTTTCGCGCCGTACTAGAATCCCATTTCCCCCCAATAGGTTCAGTACATTCTCGCCGATATTCCTCTCTTTACAATCGGCCTGCTGGCCTTTGGTGTCTTTACGTTCTTCTTAGTTTTACGGCGAGTAAATCGGTGCGCATCTCTAACTAAATTTCTCAGGCCGCATCTCACTCACCGTCTTGAACAGTCTTGTCCTGTTCCTTCACTTGTCTGTTCTCATGTCCTTTACTGCCGCCATCCTGGATCTCGTTGAAATCCTTGCTAGCGGACGCAACCCGGCCGATGCGAACGTTAACGTGGACCCGGCCCTGGGACTTATCATTGCTCGTGAAATTCTGTATGCTACATCCTTCGGCATGCGCTTCCTCTTTTTCTGGGCATTCGTTTCTTGGATACCATACGGCGAAACACCACCTCGGAACGGTCTCATGCACAATGGAAGTTGGGGACGCTGGGGATTCCTTGGGATGATTCTACAATGGACGTCACTGGCCGCCATATTCCTCATCACCATTTTACAAATCATATATCGCGTCGATAACGCTCTTCAGAACTTCGGTCCAGTATATGAGCTCGAAGGGGGGTTGCAGATCACCTTATCCTTTGTTTTCATCTTGAAGTTGCTGTTGAATAGCTATTTGGCGGCTCTCCATTCTGCCCCATTGAACTTCCGGTGGATGGCCTTGATTCATTATCTACCCGTCATAGTGGCTTTGATGCTCAGCGTCGGCATGGGTGTGGGCAACGTTCTTGAATGTAAGTAGTATGAATAGTTTAACCAAATCCTGCACAAGTGATTCTCATTCATATCACCTTATGCAGTTCTGTTCTCTGAGACAGTATTGGGGCGTTTTCTGCAAGCAATCGAGCTGTATATCCTCATCTTATACGTGATGATATACACTTTTTTCCACCTTCGCCATATCCCTTCTATGCCTGTCCCAACACGTCGCATCAACCGCTCATCGTCTTTCCATGGCTTACCTCCTGCTGGATCACCTGATTCTGGCTTCCAAATCCAAACTCCATATGTCTCTACTCCAGACCTTGTTTCAGCGATTCAGCGTCGTCAGCCTTATGACGAAGCTGAGAAGTCTCAGCGCAGCCATCGCCCATCCCTGATCAACACTAGGGCCTCGTCAATCTCTAGAATATCAACGTGGTTGATACCTGGTAGATTCTCCAGGAGAGGGTTTCCTCTAGGCTCTCCAGGTATCGCAAATGATAGGCTCTGGAATCAAGACGAGGCAGAACGGGGTATGAGCCCTGATGACGACGGTAAAATGCAGCGGGACTCCTTTGACCAAAGTTTAGCGGAGCCCAAGCAGAGCGCCAAGTATCAGGATCCCATGTTCACTGCTATCCTGCGGGGCTCAGGGTCCACCGGAGATCTACTTTCAGCACGCAAATCAACTCCTGCGTTACCCTCTCTGACCGTTCCGCCTCCTGCTCTCTACAGAACGTCAGGAGCAGATTTCGTGATGCCGCCGACCCCAATGTCATCCGACAGGCTGACAGATTCCCCAATTTATGGTCTAAGCGGGATTATTCGTCCTGCGCGTCGACCTCCGTCCCCTGCTGAACAAACTCAGCCTATCGATGACCCATACACCTACTTTGACCAGTCGGCACGTTCATCGGGGATATCAGGACTGTTGCGCCAACAGGCAGAACTAGATAGGTCCATCGCAGCTCTGAAGTTGTTCTCCGATATCACGGAAGCTTCTGAGAGTCAAAGATCCTCTGTAGAAACGGTCGTTCTTGACACACCGAAACCTGTCTCTGCCTCACAAAGTGACTTCTCATTAAGCATCTTCCCGGAGCCACCATGGGGACGAGCGAGTGTAGATACTGTGAGAACGTTGGCTCCCACTCAGGCTGGTGCGGATATAAATGCTGCCGGTGCGGATCTGGGAAGTTTGGAAGGCCAAGATTTCGGACTGCTCGCCCCTCCTGTAATGCTGGGAGCATCGGGGGACCATAGTAGGAGCCTCTCTGTTCCGTTCTCCGAGACCGGTGATGTCGAAACGAGCGGAAGATCTCCGAGGACTGACTCTGCTGGTACCCAATATGAAATCACCTCGTTTATCGGTGGTATGTCAAGGTTCACTTATCAAGACCAGTAATATACTGACATGTTATGGTTTTACAGGACTAACCCACCCGGGACACAAGAAGGATGATTCGTCCGCAACACAATCGGCGAGATCAATCGCGGACGCAGGCAGTCCTGCTTTCAGATCTCGAACCCTTCTCCAACCTATCACCGAGTCACCTCTAAGCCAAACATCAGAGTTGCGCGCCATTCCTTCCGAGCGTGGCCCGCCGACAAGATCTAGGACATTGGACACTTCAGAACTACCCCAACAGGCGGTTCCAGTGCCCTCTGCAGGGCGGTTTAGGAGTGCATCTACTACGAACCGACCGATAGGACTGCCTTCAGGTCCCAAGATGGGGCTGACTGGACAGTTTTCATCGAGAGAGGAGTTTGAACGGCCGCGACCTGCCCCGAGTCCTACTCCTGCGAAGTCCATGTAACGTGGCGTCCTTTATTATACTGTATGCTTCAGTTCTGAAGGTCCCTTATCGAATTCGTATTCTTATCACCATGTATTACTAGCAGTCTTGCCCCCTTTTTTACTTGCTCTCGACCTTCCTTGTAAATTAGCCCAAGTGCCAATATTGTCAAAGAAAGTAGCGTACAAGCAGTGAACACGATACTTGCCTTATTCGTCTCAGGTCCCCATGACGTCATAGTCCTGCCATGTGAATATAAGTTATGAGATAATTACACTTGTGTAAAGTTAATTCCAATAATTAACGTGTTAAACTCTACTCTATACCACGATGGCCTCCACGTTCCCCGACTATTATGCCTTCCTTCACGTTCCTCAGACCGCCACTACCGATGAAATACGAACGGCCTACAAGAAAGAGTCCCTAAGGTGTGTGGTTTCGCCTACATAACCCCCAATTTATACTCATCTGTGCAGTTACATAGGACGCATCCAGATAGACTAGTCAATGCTAACCCCGAGGAAAAGAAAGCGGCCACGGAACGTTTCCAGGTGAGCCAAATAAAGCAATGTCTCTTATGGCTGAGCTTACATTCAGGCAAACTAGGCTGTCGCAGACGCGTACTACGTGCTCTCGGACTCAACAAGGCGTAAAGAATACGATGCTTTGTATTCCACCCGACCTCGCAGAGACAAGGCAGAAGACCCTAACGCTTCCGCAAACTTTTTCTCGTCGTTTGCGAACATGTTTGCGGGCGCAGGTGCTGCGCCGGCAGGTGCACCACCACAGCAACCAGATGCGGAAAATGTCTTTGCCGACGTTTTTGAGGAGGTGCGTCAATGCCACTACGGTAGAAGACGTTTACAGTACTGATTCTTGAGCAGCTTTTGCGTCCCGAAGTTCAGAGGCATGCACCCTGGTGGGCCTGGACTGGTGCCGTTTGTGGAGCCGGTCTAGGATTCATTATTGCTAATGTCCCGGGATTAATGGTCGGGGCATACACTGGAAACCGTCTGGGCGCCGTCAGGGATGCGAAAGGGAAGAGTGTGGCTGCCGTCTTCTCGCAATTGGGTGGCAATCAGAAGGCAGAGGTGCATACATTGATACCTACTTCGTATCCCGTGAAGCTGACTTTTCCTGGTACCGTTTAGATATTGCGCGCACTCGCTGCCAAGGTACTTGGCTCTGCATTCTAACAATGAGACTCGTCTATGATCTTTATGACTTTGGGTGGACTATGGTTATGACAGTGTATACTTACCATGGATTCTTGTAATGTAGGCCGATACGGCGATATACGATTTGGATGTACTGGTGTTACTCTTTCCACTGTTGTAGTGAATAAGATCACTTAAGAGGTACTATATATGCACCTGGATCTTGATCTCATCGAGATCGTCGCGTGTTTCAGGCATCTGCCTCATTACCGCCTTCATGCACAACCGACCCAAAAAAAATGCTTGAGCCTCTTCCGTAACGTCGATAGCTTGTGTTCCAGCTTTGGTGCACCGCCAACTCGCCGACTGCGTATCCCGATATAAGCAGGATGGTTGATATCAGGAATTTGAGGCCAAGAACCCCTACCTCAACTCCCTCGAGGGCTGCAACAGGTAGGGAGAATATGACAGCGGACTTGCGAACTTCTCATGTTGATAACAGGCATCGACAGCATCTAGTAGGGCCAAGAGTCTACCGCCACCTAACAGACGGAAGGAGCTATTGGGTATGTTTACCTGACATCGCTCATACAGTCGTTCAAACTGATCCCACCCGTAGATTGTGTGCTTCTGACTCCTCTCAGCAAAGGTATATCTTATCGTTTTGCTTTATGAATCTACTTAGCTAATGTATCTTAATACTACAGCGCGTTCAGCGGCACAAACGAGGTCTGTCGCTAGTAATGTTGCATCTGCGAGTAAGATGCCGAGTGCATGTGAGTGTTCACATCTGATGTCGATTCTAGTGCGCTTCTCAAAGTAATCATAGCTCAACCGCTACCAAGGATGTATTCTCTGAGTCAGGTCAGGAACCATATAAGACTTGTGAAGGCCAACCCAGATAAAACCAAGTCATCGAGACCAACAAACTTGAAAAGAAAACGATTATCCTCGTCCTCTACTCCTATTTCTCAAATGCAATCACTGAATGCAGAGGCTGGTCCCTCGAGAATTCACTCAAAAGAGTGGGCTGTCACCGGTTTGTTGACGCCGGCAATGTCCATGGAGTCTGCCAAGCGTCCTTCTCAAGAGGTTGCTGCAGTGTCTGAGAACGGTGCTGTCGTATCATCTGCCACATCAAAAGAACGACTTCAGCATAAAGGGAAGGACAAGGCCATTGCGAGAGGTACCCCACACCTTACGGGCCCAACGTCGCACTCTACCTCTCATGAGCCGACAAGACCGCCGACGAAGCGACGGAAACTTTCTCTAACCCAGTCACATTCGTCCGAAGTGTCCTCTCTGGTGTACTCGCCTGATCGAGACACTCGGCCGGATTATGGCGAAACGGAGGGAACGGCCATAGAAGAAATCCCGAGTTTCGAGTTATTAGATCTTTCCGAAGTGCTCGCTCTCCCCTGGATGGAAATGAAAATCGACGACTCTGTGTCTTCTCAGGATATACCTTCTCCGGCTATCTTCGTCCCTCCCGGTGTGCATCACCTGCTCGAAAGTAATATCTGACTTTCTCAAAAACCCACGATCCTTGCGTTTCACTGACGATAGACCTTGTTCCAACACAGCCATGAAGCACACCCTGCGCATGGAACGCGCTGCACGGGAGCAGGCCGAATTGCGTTGGACAGAGGAAACTCGAAAACGTGCAGAAGCTGAGCGATATGTCGCGCAGCTAGAAATGCGAAACATGGCATTGGAGAACGATCTCAGTTCTTGGACTAATGCCGCCGCGGACGCTCTGGTTTATCAGTTTGATAGTGCTACGCAACCCCTCAGTCCGACCGTGGACACACAAGATGTTATTGACCCACCAGCTCGAACAACTATGTCGCTAGACACTGGAGACACAAAAGGCAAAGGGGAAACGGCCGACCTGACCGCCGTTGGCGACGGGACTGCCGACATGTCACGGGATGCTTCTCGTCAGTGTATACTATCTTGACCGATTTTAGTCAATACCGACGTTTCCGGTAGTGGTCGAATAAACACTCGACTGATACATCTGTTCAATCGTTCACGACTACGAACAGCGCTGGATAATCTTGTCGTAAGTACATTCATTGCCCTCGGAATTATGGAAGGCTGATCTCAGTTGTCTAGAGAATATATATAGTTGCTACAAAAATTACAAAACTTCGTCGAAATGCGAATGCTTCATTTACGTCTGATACAAAACTTGTCTACAAGACATTCAACGAGAGACAAAACTAGTATACATCGGCGTTAACAGGAAGGATGGATATAGCACAATGAACTTGGATATGATATACGGTATTAAGGGAATAATGATAAGTTCTTGATTGTGAGATTGCTTGTGTGGATGAGGGTAATGAGAATGCTACGGATACGACACCAGAGTAAGCCCAATATAATACAGTGAATTGATAGTTCTTCTTTCCAACAGGATGACCCAGGTCATCAATTCCACATCTCTCCTACGAGAGATTCGTCTCGCGAGACAGAGGGCGACTGACTATCAACCGCTCGTACTGCCTCGTAATCGTTCAAACCTCCAGCGCCGTTCGCTATCACAAGGGTAAGCGCAGCGATGGCTTTCTCCGAGGGCGAAGGAGCCGACGGGACGCCAAATGATAAGTAAGACTGTGCCTGAGGACTAGATGGCGAATGGGAGTGTAAAGGCAGTGATGTGAGTGAGGAGTTTGTCGAACTGGTGTAAGTGGAAGAGAGGGAAGGTGCGTCGTCTTCATATGCGTAATATGACGATCCAGAGGTCGAATCAAAGGGAGAGGTACACCGTTCACTCTCTCCGCGCTCACTTTCCGGCTCGTCGATGTCCATGTCACCCAAGGACAGCGCCTTTTTTGGCCGGGGAGGACCCCAGGGAAGAGAGCTTACTGAAGGCGAACCTTCAGAGACGATCTGGATATCATCTTCATCGCTATCATTTTGTTCCAGACCTGGGTGACTGGAAGTGGGCTGATGTACGAAAAATGACTGTTGTCTTCCTCGCTCGGCCTCCAGATGGTTCCGGCTCGGACGGGGCAATCGATATGATGGCCTCGAGCGCGACTCCTCCCAGTCACGCATACGGCTCACTAATCCCTCTCCGCTGTCTACGATACTCCGTTGTAACTCACAGAAAGCATCTGAGCGCAGCTTGTTCAGATCCTCCGCGTCTGTAGACGTCTCTTCGATGGGTATGACAGAGACATTGTCCGGCATTCGAGACGAATGACAAGTGCTAGTTTGTCTTGAGCGGCCCGAGAAGAGGTGAAACGCATCTGACGTGCTGGGTAGACACGGGGACAGCGGGAGAGCGAGCGCCGACTCCTCACGGAAGACAGAGCTTGCGCCAAATAGACAGGGACCTCTTGGCGTTGATCCGGATATCTTAGAGACAGGGCTCAGGATATCGGGCTGACCTGAAAATGAGATCGTACTCACAGAGCGATCCCGGCGAGCTCTTTTGCCATTTCTCCACCTGTCAACGTCCAGCTTCTGTTCCGGTGCAAATTCCTTGTAGGAGGGAATTCGCGGGGTACTTGGACGCGCTCGCTTTGAAGATGGACGCAATTTCTCGACCGCGAATTGATGTGAGCTCTGAGGGGAAGAGGTAGAATGTGACCGGCGGCGGTGAGGCGAATGGCGAGGAGAGGACATCATGAATTCGTTTAGAATGTTTGAGAGACGATGTGAGCTGACGTGAGGAGTAAAAAGGAGGAGGTTGGGTAGATGTGTGTGGTACGGAAGAGAGGGTTGAGTGCTTATCCACTTGCAAGCCTCGGTCAGGTTCATACAAGCGTTCGGCAAACCCCGCGCCCACCATAAAAGGCAACCTCAGTGGCAATCCAAAAATCTGGCCAAGTTCGCAGTAAGAACCAGAACACTACCCCTACCAATAACAAGCCTAGCTAATATTACACCCAGTCGACCATATCACACGACAGGAACTGCTGAAAACACCGCTCAGCCTGAACTCCGAAATTAGGAGTTCTGTCGGATGCACACTCAGGCTGCACAGGGCCGTGCCAGTGACTGCCAACTTCTTGCGAGAAGGAAGCTTGATTTCAGGTTGCCAATTATCTCTTAGCCTCTGCTGTTGCTCTCCCAAGACACACTGTAGAATCCAATACTCGCTCTTACACGCCGCATGATACAAACGGACAGTCGTCGGTCCGACCTTCTACCTCTTCCTGCAATGCTTTAGGGAACCTGGCTGTTCTCTAGCGAGACAAGTTCGGTCCATCGTCGGTTCTCACAACTCTAACGTCGGACCATGTCAGCATATAAAATTACCCACGACGTGCACCAGAAGTATAGACACTCGGCAACATGAAAGACATCTTCTCTTTCATGGCCTCTGCCGCCATTGCCATGCAAGCGCTACAGTCCTTTGGGACGGTAGGATTCGGTAACTATTCGTAAGTCAACGCTGATTCTGAGGGTCTACACAGTAGGGTCATTGAAAATTTAATCATACGCACCGCTACGGACCTCAACGACTGGAGCTGGAGCAATTAAGTTGGAGCGTACCGAACTTACATTTATGTCAGCTCATCTCTGACATACTGCTACATTCCATTCCACGTAGGTTATCTCTGAGCTCCTGGTCCGTCTAATACTTACACAGTGTCTTCGTAGGGCGAAACGGCATCTTCATGGCTAACCCTGGATAGTAATTTCAAGAATCCATCCAGTAGGTTGCGTTGCTAGATGTCCCTCGTACGCCTTAGCCAGCGCCGAGAAACAGGGCGTAAAGGTTAAAATTAACAGCACATCTGCGTGGAATGGAGGTTTCAGGCTTAGAACGGAGATTCTTCCTCAGACGACCAACTCCCTGACCGGAGATCTGTGGGTTCCCCGCGCATATTGGACACAATCCCCTCACAATTCCATTCTAATGACCTCGCAGGTACTTTCATGTATCCCTGCAATTCCCGACAGTGAACCCACCAGGTATTGATAAATTGTCCAAGATAATGCTTCATGAGTTACTTGATGACGCTTGTGCCTGAAGACCCGAGTTACGAGCATCAGGTATGACGAGTATCGCCTGACACGCCGGCGTGGCATGCTAAAACTTGATTGTACAAAGGTCGGAAAGTCATTTTGCGGACATCAGATACGGTCAACTGAGCGGTGAGCTTACTTGACGTCGTCTTTGACTGACTAGGCTCACACATGGTCAGACAGGATACCCACAGTCCGCCGTAGGCACCGAGACGCAGGTTCGAACCCTGGCTAGTCTGCAAGGGAGACTACACACATGATGCCCCAGACCAGAACGGGGCGGCAGATACGCTGCAGGTGATCACTGGCGGCAACAGCATTTGGTCGGTCACGTCGGTGAAAGGAACATGGGTAAGTATTCTCAGAATCCGCACTGCCCTCCTAGAACTCACGTATCTAGCTCTCAGTGCAACTTTATCCTCGAGACCAGATCCCCCAGCGGCCTTTGGGTCTCCACAGGTAGCAAAGGTCTTCACGGGTTCACTTAACGGACACTGGCAGGGCGGAACCGACTGGCATGTTGGTGAGTAGCTAGTCCATAGGATTACTGCGGGTTATAATCTATACCTGCTTATGATAGGAGCCTGGGATTACCCATCGGCGATGCTGTTCAACAAATCACGGAGACGGACTTTTACTGAAGTGGAATTTGTGTCGAAGACTACTCAGCCTTGAAGTCCTTTCATTGAAAAAAAATGAACCAGGTGTCCGCGCGCGATAAGGCAATATGGTCCTACATCCAGTTGTATTGCACAAAGAAATCTAGGTGATGTCAGATGGACATAAATTGCAGGAATACATGCCATAATAATACAAAAAGAATAATCCTGAACAGGCCGTACGGAAAACTCATAGCTTGGGCATTATCGGCTGCCAATCAACTCTTTCAACCTGCAATAAATGTGAGTATACATCAACTACAGAAGTCAGGACCAAAAAAGCATACCATTTCCGGTCGTAAGTCGTTCACGGTGCGCGCGCCAAGCATGCGCATGCCAGTGAGCATCTCTCGCTCGAGGATGCGGACCGTTTTCACAACGCCTGCTGCGCCGTATGCCTGAGAAGATATCGTCATCCTTTTGGAAATATCACAAGAGCGGAGACAAGGGATACTGACGCTTTGGGCGTAGAGGAAAGCTCGGCCCATGCCAACGGCTTTCGCGCCCAAACAAAGTGCCTTCAGTATGTCTATCGCGCGGGCAACATTAAGAGGCTAGCTCTGTCCATAAATTCGCGGATAAACTTCCATACCTGTGCTGCGCTTGATTCCACCATCGATATACACTTCAACGACGAACACCGAAGTGAGTAAGGGAAAATCAAAGGGCTGTTGGAACAAGCAATTACCTTCCATCTTATCAAATACGTCGGGACGCTGTGTGCGGATCCTGTACAGTACCTCGATTGGAGGCAAAGAGCTACAAGGGCGGACATAAGCAGCCGAACCAAGAAAGCGGCAGCCACATACTATTCCAGCTGACGGCCTAATTCTGGTCAGATACGGACGTAACAGCAGGTGGGCTTTGACTTACCACCGTGGTTGGAAAGGAGGATGCCATCAACCCCCGCTTCAGCAGCCAACACAGCATCCTAGACATTGTCAGGCTACACAGGCAAAGTCCTTGATGCCGAGAGAATCATACCTCAACGCATTGGATACCCTTCAGCACAATAGGGAGTTTAGTTATCTTCCGTAACCACGGAATGGTCTATCGGCCGCTATCTCTCAATATCTCTTACGACTCACCACGGGGGGTATGATACGTACCTCCTTCCACGTCATGTCCACATCGTCGTTAACGATCAGCGCCCCCGCGGTCCCTGAAACATCGGCCTCTTCCTCGATGTTTTCCAGGTCAGACTGCTTCCTTGGCATTTCATTGGCCGAGTTGCTAGCTTTGGCCGCGCTTTCTTTCCTGATCTTCGCCATGTCTTCGACAGCCCAGCCTGCTCTGACATCACGCTCCCTGTTGGCTGAGTAAGGTGCATCAACGGTGAGGAAAATAGCATTGTAGCCCAGTGCTTCGACTTCGCGAACGCGCTTCTCGGCCACGGCATTATCTCTGTGTTTATATAACTGGAAGAAGAGCGGTTGGGAGGGGGAGGTCCGCGCCGCGGCAATTTCCGAGTAAGAGAGAGACGCGTTTGAGGATACCATTTGTATTATACCAGTCTGCCCAACGCCTTTTGTTATGTTCGCTTCGCCTGTTGCAATGAATATCGTGGTATCAGACAGACGGAAGGGGAACAGGAGAAAACCGACTTACCCAGAGGATGTCCGAGTTTTGCAAGGGCGGCACCACTAACGAACACCGGTATGGAAGACTTGAACCCGAGAATCGTGGTGGAAGGGTCGCATCCTGACAGAGGGCGAAGCACACGTGGGAGGAAGAAGAACCGTGAAAACGCCCGACCGTTCTCGTGATGCGCTATTATACTCGGGGTCAAATTCGCAGCCCAGCTGCAAGAATAGAAGTGACTGACAAACTTCATCGTCTGCGGCAGACGAGTAGTACGCCAGGGCCTTGTGAGAGAGAACCTTACGTGCTACATCCTGTTTGATTCAGTGTGAAGAATATCGCCAGGAAACCGTGGTGTTGAACTGACCTCCATTTCCTGAAGGTCCAAGATACGGTTCAATGGCGGCTTGGCGGCTTGTTCTCTTTCCGTCCGGAGCTCATCTTCCGTCTTCTCCCTTGTATCTCTCACTGCCTGGATTTGACTGGCCGAGGCGGTATCAAGTTCACCCAGATGCTTCTCTGGTGAAAGATTCTTGTCCAGAGCATCCGGAGGGTGAATGGGTTCATACGCCTCTGTAGCATCGGTTCCTGCATACTTCAAGATTATCTTTGAGCCCCCCGGGTGGTCCTGATATATGTATCAACATCAACAAGATAGCGGGGGTCACATCTGTTCGGGCTTACTGGAAGGAAGTCTGTGACATCGTAAACTTTATTCTTGATGATTACCCAGCAGGACCTTAAACTAGGTTGAGTACGGAGGCAGAGTCAAGGCCAGTCAAGCGTACTTGGTGTTGTTGTGCTCTGCTACCTGCTTGAGAGAGAGGGACATGGTGGGATAAAGGAAAAGAGGTGTGAAGTTGACCTTTGTGAAGCCTTATGCCGTCTGTTGTTTTAATATCAAGCCACGGCATAAGTCATCACGAGAGCAGGCACGGGAAGTACGGCCCGGAAGAACTCTGCAATGAACTCAACTCTGGTCTGGCCCCGAGGAGCCAGTGTTGAGAACGTTGTAGGGACCGTCCAAGACGTAAAAAACACAATGTGCTCGCAGAGAATAGACGGAGGATTGAACAAGGTTACGTATCATCAGACGGGGTGATTAGTGCGAACGAACGTTGCCGCCAAGGACGGCTAAAGGGCTGGGCCTCTGCGGTCGTTATTTTTCACAAGTGCTCGTTGTTTGCGACGACGAGGAGACGGTCGAGGACGACGAGGAGCGGGAGTGGCCGGAGCATAGCCGGGGTGAATCACGTGGCTCACGTGTGTGTCTCGCGTCGCGTTGATGGTCGAACGTTGACTCTAACTCTCACCATCATTCAATCTCTCAGGGCTTCGGCCCTGAAAACATATTCTGCACAACATGGCAGCCATTCCAGACAGAAAAACACTCGAGTCCCTCCGTCGAGCAGACCTCCAGAAGTTGTGCAAGGTACCCTCGCCTCGTCGTCCTCGAACCAAACAACAGCTCACCACTTTGCCACACAGGACCACGGCCTCAAGGCAAACATGAAGTCAGATGCACTCATCGACCTTCTCATAGATACTGCAAAGGCAGCATCCAACCCTCGCGGCATAAAACGCAACCCTTCTCTCCGAACAGTGAGCAAGGCCAGCACAAGTTCGCAAAACACAAGGCGTATCGGGTCTATGATCATACACGGCGTACAGGAAGAGGAAGAGGCAGAAGAAGGAGACTCCTTACCCCAGAATGGTGTTGCTTCCACCTCGAACGCCCCGACAGAACCGTCTCCTCCATCTGGTCCCGCAAGCCGCACCAGGAAAGCCAAGGTTACGCAGTTCAGGCTGGGCGTCGGTCGTCCAACCGCGGCTGGTGGTAGCGGGGCACGTGCTGTAACCAAATCCCTTAGCGTGTCTCGAGGGGGACGAATCAGAGGTAGTAAGAGTGTGAAGCCACAAGAAACCGCTATACAGGAAGAGGAAGAAGGTAACGCAGTGTCTGCCTACACATACCATAGTTGTCGCTCATCTTTTTTTATTTTCAGAGCATGACCCCTCGAAACCATTCGATCCAGGTATGTCACTAGTCTCCAGTGCAATTAACAGAACTCATCGTGCACCAGCAGTGGAGCAGCCAGAAGCTGGCCCTTCAGGGACGGTACATAGCACACCACCTTCTGAAGTGATACCCCATAACGATGTTGTTGCGGCACCATCCACACTGGTGGATTCGTCGGATATCCAACAACGCATAACAGAAATTGTGAGTCTCAACAGATCCCTCGGTCGTCATCCTAACCACAGTAAACCGATTTACTAGATAAATCCGCTCCGCACCGAGTTGCAAATGCTTCAGTCCAAGTTGGAACGGCTAACCAATCAAGCAGCGGATGTGGAAAGTTTGCGGTCTACAGTAGCTGAGTTATCTACTGAGGTAGCTACCTTACGGACACAAACGTCACATACAACGAAGTTGGAGGAGGAGTTGACGACGTTGAAAGGAGAGATGTCTTCGCTCAAGGCCTACCAGTCCAGCGATAACGGTAGATCGAGAACGGAATCTGGTACCGTTGTAGGGGCTTCCCTCGCCACGTAAGTTCTTGTCGTTCTCAATATTCCGTCCAGCCTACTAATATCTTTGATCTAGCGAACACAGTATTCCACACCCCACTTGTTCTTCCAGTAACCAGATCCCTTCTGCGTCTCAGAGCGCTCTTCCACCAACGGAGATGCCTACGCAAACGAGTTTAGGCAAGCGCCATCGGACGTCGATAGACGATAATATAACCGGAGTAATCGAGGAAAGCGAGGCCACTGGATTAAGCGAAGGCGAACTCTCCAAGCAAGTTGTTCGGCCGACCAGGAAACGGGCGAAGCTCTCAGAACGAGAACCGGGCGGGTCTTCACGGCCCCATAATACTGCTCCTCAGTATCAGCCAGACGACGACGAGGATCTTCATTTAAAAGCTTCTGTAACCAAGGCTCCGAGTTTCACTATCTTCAGCGGTCCTGAAGAACCACCAGAGCCCTTCAGTGATGGTCCACCTACCACCCGGCTTTCTGACATATTTACCTTTCCTTCCCCAACCCCACCCAATGGCTCCTCCATCCCAACGGTCACTGCCAACGCGGGCGAAAACCAGATTCCGCCGACGGGTGAACACGCCTTCAGCTTCAGTTTCGCCAACTCCATTTTCCAGCCTTTAACTTCAACGCCCGCGCCCCATGCCGGTGCGCCTTCCCAAAACTTTGCAATGAGCATCCCGCCCCCGGAGCCACCCACGTCTCCGACACCCGCTGGTCCCAGTGGTGGTTACGTCGAACGCGCGGGTGGACGAAGAGAGCGGAATGACTTGTTCCATCCGTTGGGCCTCCCTTCAGGCTCAAGACCATCGCGCCCACAGTCCGCCGCGAGCAGACCTGCATCGAGGGCAGCGCAGTCTCAAGCCCATCTGGGCGTTTCCGGACCTCCTGGCAGCGCGGGAGAATCCACCATCCACCCAACCGCGCTTCTGCGGCGCACCCCGCCGCTCTCTTCCGTCCTAGAAGAAGAACAACCCCCTCTGGGCGGAGCACAGCCGTCCACGCCGTCTCATGATATCCTCCACTCTGCGCCGTTGGGGTTTATGGGTATGGCTGGTGTGGTCCCCACGCTGTTCCCGCCAGACACTCCGGCGGGGGCGGCGGCTCCGGTGAGGCGTACGATGTACGGCACGGAGCTCGAGGGAGATACGCGGTTTGGGGATTTTGGGGTCGAGGGGGTCGCGACGGGGTTTTGGACGGGGGCGGCCCCCCGGTTTTAACGGACGAGGTCCGTGAGGAGTCGCCCCCGTTGTCGTGAAAACCCGCAGAATGAAAGCGTGATCCCCCCGAGCTTGTCGGAATTGGAATTGGGAGGCTCTTGTGGTAGCAGCACTTTTTGGTTTGGAACTTGTGTGTGAGAGGGCTTTGTTGGCTCGCCTTTGGCGTCTTATTTTTTGCTTGACGAGAGTTCTTTCCCCTCTCCCCTCTTACCTGTCGCACATCGTGTCACCAGCTCTTCTGTTTCCCTTTTTTTCCGGCTCTCTTTTCCTACATATTGCAGTTGGTTGAGAACCAGTTTGGCTTTTTCGCACTCCCGCGGCTCCTCTTGCCCAAATCTTGTCACTTTGCGAGTGTGACTCGGGGCTTTTTTCATTTTTTTTTCAGTTTCTTTTTTGATAGCATGTGAATTATATTCTTCTCTTTTTCTTCCCAGATACCTACAACGAATAGATTACATGACACGAAGGTTGAGTACACTGTGGGAACGAATGTGTGTGTTTGGTAAAAGTCTTTTACTATATGTGTGATAACGAAAGTATAAATAGATAATAAGTAGTGGCGGGACCCCTCCCCCCTGTGGGATACAGTTTAGATACAAGGCACGAACGACTGGACCTCCTCGAACAACAGCTCTGCAGGTAAAACGATGTGAATAAGTGTATATCAAGAGGAAGAAGGACGAACTTGCCTTTTAGCTGCGATTTGTTGAGTTCAAGATCTGTACGTGTGTCAGCAAGGTTTTTAAAAAACCATCATCAAAGGAACGCTGAGACTCACAATCGAATTCGAAATATTCGGGGTCCAGTGGTGCGACAGCAGGTTCGTCTTCTGGATCATGCTATGACCGAACCGTGAGCAGAAGTCTACAAGATGCCACATTGACTTCGGATCACGTACATATGCGGCAAGATACGGATGGTCGAGGGCCTCGTCTACCGATAACCGCTTTTTAGGATCGAAAGTCTGGCAAGAAAAAAAAAACATCGTTTCAATTACAGCGTCCCAAGTCACAAGCTTCTGCGTAGGACGACACTCACAAGAGTCTTGGCGAGGAAATCGAGTGCTTCAGCAGAAGCGTCCGGGAACAGCTTGCTAAACGGCCTGCGCTTTCGAATAGGGAGTGCGCGGATGTAATCCCTAGATCTCCGTGAGGTGATGCCGTAGAACTCTTCAAGAGTAGGTGTACCTGGCGCGCGCACGTCCCCCACAGTCAGAAAGAGAACAGCGGCGTGCCGAACGTTGATGTACTCACCGATGACATCTAGGATGAGGTCTAGCTGATGGCCGTAGTCACGGCCAGGGAAGATAGGTCGGCCAGTGAGCAGCTCAGCAAGGATGCACCCGACTGCCCAGATATCTATTGCCTGATGGGAAACACCGTCATATATCAGATGCTATAGATCGTTTATCCCAAGGGAAAAGATGGTTCTCACCTTGGTATACATCTTGAACGAGAGCATGATCTCTGGAGCGCGATACCACCGTGTTGCGACGTACTCCGTCATGAGCCCGGCTTCTTTGCCGCCAGGACTTGTCGACCGGGTGCTTCTCGCCAGACCGAAATCGCATACTTTGAGATCGCAGTTGGCGTTCAACAAGAGGTTGGCTGGTTTCAGGTCTCGGTGGACGATGTCCGCCGAGTGCATCGTTTTCAACGCGCGAAGCGTCTGGTAGACGAAATACTGGGAGTGATTAACGAACCAATCAGGGGGGGGGGGCGTTACATAGCAAAAGATGGATGGTTGACTTACTTGACAGTGGTCATCTGTCAACTGCTGTGTTCGAATCACTCGATGCAAGTCCGTTTGCATTAGCTCCTGGATGACTGAGACGAACTGGCATAAGTGACGTGCGTCCAAAGCGATGCAGTGGACTTACAATAGATCTCTGTGAATGCATCCAGTGTGGGGGGCTTGATGATATCGAGGATGCAGATGATCTTGGGTAGACGTTACAGCCTGTCTGAGATGATCTGGGAGTGGCAGCGTACGTACATTCTCGTTGACACAGGTTTCGGAGAAGAACTTGAGGAGCTTCAATTCCCGCAGCGTGCGGAGACAAAAGAGCGTGTGCTCGAACGGGAGGACCTTCTTGATGGCCACTTCTTTCCCCGTTGGAATGTGCACCGCAGCTGCTACAGTGCCGTATGCGCCTTCCCCGAGGCCGTGGAGAATTCGATAGTCGTCACCTATACGATAGACAGGACGTCAGCCTTGTTGCTACTGCGCCTTGGACAGACGGACAAATGGCATGACGTGGGCACTTACCGATTTCGAATTTGGGAAGGGGCTTCTGCGTCTTAGTACGAGACATGATGCAAGAGTACTAATAGAAGAACAAAAGATAAGGACAAGAATGAAATGAGATGAGCTGGTCACCACAGAGAATGGGGGAAAAGGTGAGAAGAGGGAAAGATGGAGAGCTGATGTTATAGAGAGCGCCATGAATATACTTTGCAGGGGAATGATGTGAGAACCTAACCAGACATGTTTGAGGTACGGATGGGGGCGATGCAGAGTGAGACCAGAGATCCTGATGCCTACTTCGCAGAGTCCTACATGTTTGAGATAACTGGCCTTGTGAACAATAATGACATGTTTATTTGTTTATTTAGTATCACCGCACGAGCACAAACTACTCTCCCTCAGATGACCTTGTGTATGTCTTCATTTCTGTGGAATAAGCTCGGTTGCCTCGGCGGTGGTTGCTAGCACAAAGTGCCCTTGGAAGATCCTGCAGAAGAGTGTGGTTACAGCCTGGAATCAGAACAACAATATGTTCATTGGCCAAGGTGAGGCTGGCTAGCAACGAGATTACGATTTGATATGATCTGAGCTATTGTTTAGGTACCGACTCTCCGAACGCTCAAAAGCAGTCCTCGTCCGGTCTCGTCTGTTTCACCTTTCCCCCCACAGCTTTACAGCCTTTCCTTTCCGCCTCTCTCTTTCTCCTTTTATTAACCTCCTCTTCGCCCAGGTTGCGAAAGTCATTCCTTCTTACTACCCTATCACTATTCTTCAGATCCTCTGGTAGAGATGTTCTTCCCCACTTCGTTTTCTCTCGGCCTCTTGTCTGCTGCTGTCGCAGTAAACGCCGCCATTCATGATGTTCAAGTCGGAAGCTCAAACGGAACGCTCGCATACACGCCTGAGGCGATCGTGAGTATAGCGCCGCCTGTATTGCGATCATCTTGGCGAATTCTGACAGTCCTCTGCAGTTTGCTGATGTTGGAGACCAAGTAGTATTCCACTTCCAGCAAAAGAATCATACAGCAACACAGTCATCCTTCGCAAACCCATGCGGTGCCATGCCAGGCGGTTTCGATTCTGGATTGTAAGCCCTCATTCTTGGATGTTCGAATCCTCCATTCACGCTTTATTCCTTAGCAACCCGGTCCCTGCGAACCAGACGGATAATTTCCCCACTTACACCATCACAGTGAACAACGTACGTGACGCAATTTCCCCCGCTATATCCCATCTCACAATAATTTTTGCACACCAGACCACGCCCATCTGGGTATTCTGCGACCAGGCGGCGAACACAGCTGCCAGTCACTGCGGTGCAGGCATGGTCTTTGCCGTCAACTGTGGTGCTGATGGATCACCCAACTCCTTTACCAACTTCAAAAACGCCGCTTTGGCTATTGGTACTGAGCTCAAGGCGGAAGCAGCATCCGCATCCGCGGCTGCTGCTACAGCAGCTCCAGCTGCAATGACCGCCGCCGCAACAGAGGCACTGACGACCGCTGCGTACGGTGATGTGACGATCCCAGCCGCGCCTTCTGCTTCACTTGTTACTGTCACTGTCACCGTCGAGGCCTCTCAGTGGACCACCGTCTACTCGTCATACCCTGGTTCACCAGAAGCCACTCCTGCTTCGCTCACCGGCAACACGTACACCGTCAAGGTCGGCAACAACGGCACGCTTACTTACGACCCACCTTTCGTCATGGCGCAGCCCAGGGATACCATCGTCTTCGAGTTGTACGTATACACCCCTCCCTGTCGTTTCTGAAATGTGGTAATTAATCGTTTTTCCATATCGCATAGCCACCAGAAGAACCACACTGCGACCCAATCGTCCTTCGCGGCTCCATGCCTGCCTCTCGCATCCGTCAACGGCTCAACTCCATTGAACTCTGGCTTGTGCGCACCCTCTATCTACCCGCTCAAATTAATATACTCACCACCACGCCTTGTAGCATGCCTGTTGCTGCGAACGCGACTAGTTTCCCCACATGGAGCGTCACCGTCAACACCACCGACCCTCTGTGGTTCTTCGTAAGTTTCCCCCCATTCCAGCTATATCGCAATATTTCCTTGGTTAACATCGTTTAATCTTTTCCAGTGCGAGCAGCACGCGCCCGATGGCTCCTCTCACTGCGGTGCTGGCATGGTCTTCGCTGTTAACCCAGTGCAAAGTTCAGCCCGCAACTTCACTGCGTTCGAGAACCTCGCCGTGGCATTGAACGGCACGAACGCTACCAACTCCGGAGCGTCTACGACCTCCACCAGCCCAAGTGCCTCACCCACAAACGGCGCGTCGAACCTGGGCACCAACGTAGCCCTTATCCTCGGCTCGTTGTTCGCACTCGCAGCTGGTCTTCTATAAAGCCAGTCACAGATCTCTGTCTGCGCTCCCGCGGGCGGCGCGGTCTACCTCGCGACTGCCCACACATTATTACCCTGTTGTTGCTACCATGATACCTGCCTCGTTCTGCGAACACTTTCCTGCGCTTCATTGCAAGTGCTGTGCTTCATTTGACTTTTTATATCCTTCATGCATTCGGCTGGGTTGACGGCGCATTGTGTGTCTTGACGACATGTTTTTATCACGTAGTTACGGGCTTTCTTGTTCAATCTCTTTTCGGCGGTCTGTATTATGCATGGGGGTTAATCGAATATTACTGTTCGACTAAATGTTTGGGTGCTGCATGTGAGGCAAAAGTCCACGAGGTGGGCGATATTACTGTCATTCTGACCCAATGGTATAGTACCATGCAACAGCCGGTGCACGCCACGCACAGTTATGATCCTCTCACTTGATGACTCGACTCCCCTGTCTCATTTGCACTGAAGGGGTGAAAGAAAAGACTAGTAGCAGGCGCTTTCAGCGCACCTAATAACGTAGGAGGTTCCTGGGAAGTGCAACGGTGAAAGCACTATGGATACAAGAAAAGTGACAAGGATGAGGCATATGTACGGGGGAAAAAGTGTTGCCGATTGCACGACGGGTCGCCGAACACACAGATTTTGGGGATACCTGTCTGCACGCAGTGAGTATACGCCATAGGTATTATGACTCTCCGCCCATCGACTCCCTCGCCTTCTTCTCTTTCCTTAGCCTCTTTTTCTCCCGTTTCGCCTCGTCGTCGTCGTCGTCGCCCTCCTTCGCCGCACCTTCCTTCGCGGCCTTCTTCTCCTTCTTCAGCCTCTTTCGCTCCGCTCGTGCCACCTCATCTTCTTCGTCGTTGGCATCTACAGCCATCTCTGTATCGCCGTCTGCGTCGACCTTGCGTTTCCTCTTCTTTTCCTTTTCTTTTGGATCCTTGGAAGGACTAGCCTCCGCAGAAGACGAGGTAGGCTCCGCAACTGGGGCAGCAGCAGCCGTAGAAGGCCCCGCGGTATCCTCCTAAAACACGCTCAGCTTAGAACCGAGCTTATTGGGGTACTCGGTATAGCTTACCTCGCGGTTATAGTCAACGTAATCCTTGCTCCACTCAGCGGGAGTGGAATCAATCTTCTCACCGTACTTGCCAAGCTTACCGTCCTTGACCAGTTTCTTCTTCTCCATGGCTTTAGGTCCGAGGCCCCATCGTCTGGGATAGGTGTCACGTTCCATGATGCAACGTTTGACTTTGGCCACGACCCCGTGGTCACATGTGGCAAGCTCAACGGTGGACATTTGCGCGATAGCAAGGGCGATCGCTTCACCTACAGACGACAGAACATAAGCCCAGCAAGAACACGACTGGAACAGTCAAGTTATGCATACCTTTAGTGGTCATCAGAACAACTTCCTCGTTTATTGTGATATCAGCTTCGTATCGGAGGAGACCAGGGATCATCAACTTCGCGCCGTAACACACCGCATTCACAGCGCTGTCTTTGACGACTATACGCTTGTATCCAATGAGAAGGGATTCCAATGGACGAATTACCCGGCGAAGGTACGATTCTAATAAAAATTAAAAGAGGGGATTGGATAAAGCGAGTGGACAGGAAAATCGACGGCACATACCATCTCGTGTACTATCATACACCCACTGCGCATCCAAAACATCGTGCATGGTGACCATCTCATCATTCTCGCTGAGTGCCCCGCTACGCACTCGTCGGAGCTCCTGCATGTGTCCTCCTACACCAAGCAGAAGTCCCAAGTGCACACATAGCGTCCGAATGTAAGTGCCTGCCTCACATGACACCCAGAATACAGCAAGATTCCTTTTCTCGTCGAATTCGAGCAAGTTAGACTCGTAGATTGTCCGAATACGTAGCTGACGCTTAACGGCAGAAATGAGGGGAGGGCGTTGGAAGAGAGCACCAGTAAGCGTCTGGATGGCGCGAGGAAGCGAAGCTGGGTTAGGGAGGTTGGAGTGAAGGCGGAGGACGGCGACATATTCCTTTCCTGTGCAGCGGGTGAGTGATCCAAAAAATAAGATACAGTGAGAGAACGAACCTGCGCCCTGTTGAGATTTCACAAGTCTTGTAGCTCGGTCGATACAGACAATTAAGCACCCAGTGACTTTTGGATCAAGGGTGCCGCTGTGACCGGTCTTTTCAACACGGAGAATCCGCCTGAGCCAAGCGACAACTTCGTGAGAAGAGGGATTTGAAGGCTTGTCCAGATTGATCACACCAGACCTGCACAGTAGCAACTTAGAGTAGGTCAGACGATATATACAAAGGGCACACACTTGACATAGGTGACGATGTCTCGCTTCAGAGGGCTGCATCCAGTGGGGATGGGTGTAAAATGGCTTGAACGGACAAGCAGTTTGTCGTAGTTCTTGAGAAGTAGCGGCCATTGGGAGGTGTCTAGCTGAGGCTGGCTGTCTTCAGATCTGATGGCATAGTCGCCTTTTAGTTGCGCTGAAGCAACTTGGTCGCGAGTGAGAGTCTGTGCAGAGGGCATGACTACCCGTGAAAAGGACGACGAGCAGGACGTTCAAGTTCGACTCGTACAAAGTTGTTTCAAGCGCCTGGAATATTTTGCCGCCCGATTAATTTGTCGGAATAATTTTGGAGTAAGTCCCAATTAACTATGCCTAATTTGGATGATTAACAGCTTATAGCGACATTGAGCAGCGTGGGAATCCCGCCCAAGGAACTGTACAGGACGAGGACAGCGCCAAATTTTGACTGTCATCGCCGTTGAGCCCAGCTTCAAGACCACCCCCCTCGACGCCTCCGCTCCCCATCAAGATGGTTAGTCCCAAGTACCGCTTTGCTGAGTTATCTTCTCAGTAGGCTCACACTTGGTTTCCGTTTTTCTCTGTTTTCCCTATGTTTTAGCCCAAGGTCGCCTCCGGAAAAGCTGCTGCTAAGCACAAGTTCGTCATTGACTACTCTCGCCCCGCAGGCGACGGTGTCTTTGACGGCGCGGCCTTCGAAAAATACCTCCATGACCGTATCAAGGTCGATGGCAAGGCAGGTCAACTTGGTGACAATGTGAAGATCACCCGTAATGGTAAGCATTTTCTACGGTATTTTCAGGCCGGCAAAGCTGACCTATCATTGTAAGGCGATACCAACGTCACGGTGACTTCGAGCATTCCCCTCTCCAAGCGGTACCTCAAGTATCTCACCAAGAAGTTCCTCAAGAAGAACACCCTTCGTGACTGGATCCGGTGAGGACTCTATTCCATAGCTATCACCCGGTTTTCTTATTAATCCCTACTCGTCTAGTGTCGTCGCCTCGTCGAAGGATTCTTACCAGCTCCGCTTCTACAACATCCAGTATGTCATTTTCGTATCAATCATCTCATTCTGCCCTCAATTTATTTTCCAGGACTGACGGCGCTGAGGAGGAAGAGGATTAAGCAACAGCTTATTTTTGCTATACATCGCTTTCTTTACATTCATGTCGTAGTGTTGTCGTTATGCAAGTCATGCCGTGTATGCTTTTTGTGGCATGAGACTACCAACTTTGGGGCAAGCACGCAAGAATCAGTTTATGCTATTGCAGTATTCTATTGACAACCAGAGTGACCGTCTCCTGCTTTCTCTCTTCCTTCGGCTTGATTTTACCCAGAACCGTCATCGCAATCTCGTTCCATGTGCGCTCGGATTCGCTGAGAGTATTGCTTCTATATTGCGAGGCAAGTAACGATGAGAGTTGAGTTCTGAGAAATTTCAATGCGATGCCGGACTTGGAGTCAACTCCAAACTTAATCCTTCTGTCAACGAAGACACATCGTGATATGAGCTAATGAGTGTGTAACGTTAGGGTCATCAGCACTTCTACAGCAAGGGTCAAGCACGGACTTTAAATTCAGCTTCTCCACACAGCAGGAGTAGCGAGATATCATCTACAGGTCCTGTTTCCCATGCATACATCTTTTTCGATTGCCTACAGAGGGGTCAGAACACTTAGTTGAAAATCGCAAAGTCCCACTCACATAATGGTGAAATAGGACAGATAGTTCACCCCGAATTCTCTGGGTCGTCGACTGAAATTGACGGACGAGGGATGGAAAGAGACTGATTGGTTGTTTGTGACAGTCACCAATCTGTCCTTCCCATCCTTTCCTTGCTCTATAGAAAGTAATTTGGGATACAACCCTGCGCTGATAGCGGCATGAATCAAGGCAGAGTTGCCAGAATTGCGGTCCAGCTCAGGCGGTATAGTAATGAAGCGATTTCTATTGCGACTGTATCGTGCGCTGCGAGAGATTACCGGGATATGTGAGCTCATATGAACGACATTGAAGTTTGCCGCGTACCGATTGAGATCTCGTACGACTGCCTGATCTATTTGAATAAAGGACGAGTCTACCAAATACCTGAATGCTTTGTAAATAACAGCAGGTCAATATTATAAACCATCACATACCCCAGGAACTGCTGTCGAAGCTCCTCTATTTGTTGCAGGTTCTATACATGCATGTAAGTTCAGGTCAATTCACTGCAGCCATGAAATATACCTGGTGGCTCATGTACGTTGTCCTACAGAATTTTCTTGCTGCAGATGGCCCATTTGCACATGCTCTACGCCAGCTCGAGAAGGCATTATGCAGCGTAAGAAAATCGGAGTTGTCTGTTTATATAGTAATTCAGCAGGTGGAAACATAAGAGTATAGATATGGCCTTTACCAGTTCTAAACGATAGTTTCTGTCTATTGGACTCGTCCTCCTTGCCGAAGGGCCTCAGGAAAGGAGACTTGGAATTGAGAGTAGCCGCAATCGTGAGGGCAGGATCAAGGCATCGAAACAGTGAGGCTATCAAGAGGAATTTGCCAAGGTGTACATCGGTCGGCATTTTACTCAGAAGTCGCCCCATGGGCGTGATATCCTCCGTAGATGTTAACGCTCCAACCTGAGTACAGCTGAATTTTTGAGATTCGCGCGGAGAATACTATACTCACCTCTACCAAGGCCGCGACAGCTCTCTGAATGTTTACGGACGACGGGGGATCCAGGGCACGAGATAGTGTGTCCTCGATTGAAGAGCCCAAACTGACTTTCATAATCTTAATGCGGAGGGCAAGATCACTGAGACTGAGTCGCAGCATTTCAGGATCAGGATGTTCAGCCATCTGGGATAGTCATTACTTCAATGAACGAACTATATAAACGGAATGTGCGCACCTTCCGATCATAGCGGATTTTCGTGAACAGATGGAAGCACAAGCCGCGTTGTACACGTCCAGCTCGTCCACGCCTTTGAGCTGCATTGCTCTTTGCAACAAATGTCTCCAACAATCTGCTCAACTGACGTTTCTCGTCGAAGCTAGGCGTGTATAATCGGTATCAGCATAAAACGATATTTAGCGGGACGCTTACCGCATTTCCCTGTGCCTTCCTGTATCGATTACACAGGTTATATCAGGGATAGTGATACCAGTCTCGGCGATATTGGTGGCTATTGCAGAAGATGAATAAAACACGAGCGAAGAAGCTTCCTGAACATACCAATGACAATCTTCCGTATACCCGGCGGAGGAATATCAAATACTGCTGCTTGTTGATCGCTGGCGATTGTGGAATGTAATGGATAGATTTTGAAATGTTCCTCCGATGCAAATATTGGATGCTCGACGAGCAACTCCTGTAATCGTCGGATTTCCCCCATTCCAGGCATGAAAATGAGGATAGCCGAGGAATACGAGGAATACGGTGACTCGTCGAGACATATACTTTCCAACAATCGAAGTATGAGGTCGTAGGGAACAAGTCGCTCGTCCAGCAGGTTTATAGTGGCTGCCGTGGCATGAGAGTAATTCTGCTCCAGATTCACATTTTCGTGTACGACTTCATCCTCATCATCGTCCGCAAAGGCTGTATCTTCCGACCAGTCTGCACGGGCTTTGTTACGGGAATACTTGTCGTTCCCTATGAACGCTGTGAGTTATATCCCATAAGGTGAATCGTCATACTTGCCGCGGATAGCGTACGGCGAGTCTTCCAAGAGCTTCCATTGAGTGAACTCAATGGCATCCTCAAGGTACCGCACCTCCACCGGATATGTCCGGCCAGGGACTTGAAGTATCGGGCAGCCGTCAAAGTAATTAGCAATCTTTTCTGCGTCGAGCGTTGCCGACATGAGTATAACCCTGATGAGATGTATAATGTCAGTAAAAAAGAAGAAAAGAAAATATGCTATTGGCACTTTAGGTCTGATCGTTGCTTCAAGAGAGATTTCAATACAATGAGCAGGAAATCAGATTCGATCGTGCGCTCATGGACCTGCATAAACACTCAGTACCTACGATGCTAATTGAGCTATGAACGTTGACACTCACTTCGTCGATTATGATATGCTTGACTAACAAGTAAGCCACACATAATACATCATAGTGAAATAGAATACGTACCGTAATCTCATCGAATGCCGTACCTTGCCCGCTTTGGCCACTACCACCTTCCAACATGCGCAAGGCAATGCCATTGGTCACAAAAGTTAAGCGAGTAGTCTTCGACGTGTTACTTTCGAGCCGAATGGAATAACCCACTAGGGACCCAAGTGTTCCTACCGCACCTGGAGGCTCTCCCAACTCACACGAAACGCGCTGCGCGAGTGATATAGCAGAGATACGGCGGGGTTCCGTGCAATAGATTTTACAGTGTTTGCCCTGGGACAGTTGGTCTTCTAGGATGAAGGAGGGCACCTGGGTTGATTTACCACTTTATGTGGGATGAGTGAGAAATAAGTGCGACAAGAGTTGGCTCCTACCATCCGGTCTCGCCGCTGAGAACTAGTATTTGTGAAGTCTCCAAGGTAGATATGATTTCCTGACGATAAGCAGCTATTGGGAGAGTATTTCTTTGACTCTGTATGAAAGAAGGCATATGAGGGAAAATAATAGATTCAAGTGGTATTTCGCTAACCAGCATCTCTTGATAACTGGGACATGCTTGCCGAACTTCAAAACCAGCGATAATCTGCTCGAATGGAATTTCGCTCTGAGTTGTCTTACGAGGTGCTGCCCTCTCGAAGACACCTTTTGATGGCTTTACGGTTGGTCCGTTCACCTGCAGGACGTATTGGGAGAGAACGTATATTGAACCACAGGAACAGACCCACCTTGGACTCGAGCAATTTCGGTTCAAGGATTGTTCTCAATTTCGACCATATTGACCTATTGAATGCATCATCATCTGCTCGCCTCTTTTCCTCGAATTCATTCCACAGATCACGATAGACGGGAGGAAGAAGTCTGAAGGAGGTCTGGTTGCCCGTAGAAGTGCCACCGAAAGCAAAACCCTCCGTGGAAGGGAATATCAATGCGTGCAGGGCTACAGTGGAGATGTATTGCTCCGCCTGAGACAAATCGTAACACGCGATATCCTCCATGGTCCACTCATTGAACTTCCCTTTATCCCATCGAATTCGCACCGCAGCCCTTCGAGCACGGCTCATACCTGAGATGGCGCGGAATCTGACGTCAGCATATCTGTCCATTTTGCGTACGGTCTCCTGAAGTAAGGTGCGGGGAGTCTGTCCTGACCAATTTTTGGGTGGAGGGATGTCGCGGATTTGCACGGTGACGCCTTGCTCAGAAGTATCTGTGGCTGGCATTTCCTGCAAAATTTCTAATAAGCCACCGGGGGTGTCGCTGTCACTATCTTCATCAAAGATGTCAGGATCGATGGGTGGCACCGATGGGGGAAGCTTCTTCGAATGAGATGGAGCTGGCGACTCCTCTTTGGGAGCGTGTGGGTGGACACCGCGGAGGCGAGCTTCAAGGGCTGCAGCATCCGTTTTATCGCGGTGGATGCGATACGCCTCTTCAGCTTCGAACACATCAAATAAGTAATCCTGTTTGATTCCTTCTAAACGGCGCTGTAAGCCTCTGAGAACGTCTGCATCGCGAGTTTCGCTAGGTTTTCTGCGGGTAGTAAGTTCGTCAATTTCCATCTTCAGCCGAACATAAGAAGCCGTGACGTCTGAATCCTCGCTAGGTGACCGGCGTTCAAGGGGCGAAAGAACCGGGCTTGCTCCTTGTGATTCCCCCTCGCTGACTCCAAGTTGTTCAACTCGATTTGGCAGGGAAGTATCATCACGAGATGGAGGATGTGAGAACTGGGACGAGGGTGTAAATGATGCTGCGCGGGCGTTGAGACGGTATTCTGAGAAAGCAGGGGTATGTGGGGTGATAGGGGTTTCCGACGCTAGAGGACTTTGTGGCGTTTGGGGTAGTTTGGCTAGCCTTCTGGATTCGCTCGTGTCGGATACTGTGTACGAACATAACGTAAGAATTCTCCTGAGCATATGTTGACTTACCTTGATTCCAACTAAGCTCAATTTCCTCTGCGGCGTGTATATGGAGCTGTGAGAGACTACTGAGGATACGAGTTCGAATGAAGCCATTGAATATATCCGAACCCATTCAATAGCTTGGTCAAGTTCGACGCCTCTAATTGACCTCAAGCATTTGTCGACGGTACCCTCCGAGAACCCTAGTCGTCTGAGGACTCCATATGTCGCTGCGAGCCTAGGAATGACTTTATCTTCAGGCTCAGTGATTGTTCGATGACCTGCTGGTGCTTATGGTAAGACAAGCCCCGATGAAATAATCCCATAACGAACTGTCAGATCCGGATGGTTCAGATGCCAGAATTAGGCCAAGAATTTGTTCGATATATGCTGGTTCTAGATCGAGACGTGGAAGTGTTCGCGCAAATCGTTTTTCTTGCTCGATGGCCTGCACAAAATGTCATGAATTGTACTGTCCACCCGATAAATCCGCACCTTTATAGTTCGTACGACCTCCTTTTCCGTCCGCTCCTGGAACCTATCCACCAGGTTTTGCAGGGATTGCTCCTCCGCCTTATCCGGGTCAAACTCGTGGCTGAACAATGGGGATGGAGTAGCCCCTGTCTCAGAGAGTTGAAGGTTAGAAGCAGACTTGTCTACCGCTGTGTCTTGTAGAGTGGTTGGTTCTGTGTCCGGCGAAGCTGGAGGTGCCTCCTCAGGTTCTACGATCTTTTTGGGTACCGAAGTTGTGGCAAATCCCCTCGTAACTGGCTTTAGCTGCGTTTTCTTCTTTTTGGCCATGCAGAGTGATGAATATTAGAACAGACTTTGTCCCGCTAAGTGAGGAAGCGAAGGAAAGAGATCAAGTCCGAGTCATTGGCGTGGAAGGTCGGACCGGACCAAAGTACAACTTGTAATAATGTATAATATCCGCGTCATAACTGCAAAACGTAATAAGACAATCTAGAGTACAATACAGAGAGTGCGACAAGAGATGTAATAGGTAGGTCCGGAATACAGTATGCAACGATAGCAAAGGATAAATCAGATCAGTAGTTACCGAGACAACGTTTTATATCATTCACGATGTGCCTTCCACCGTGGTAGCATTAGCTTTTTTCCTACCAGACTTGGGTCCTGGCTTTCGCCCTCGCCGTGCGCCAGTACCCTCCGGTCTACCTTTCTTTCTACCTGGTGTAGGCACTGGCGTGCCTTCATCGTCTAGTTCTTGAATGCTCGCCCCACCACCTGCTTGTGGCTGTGTGAAAAACTCATCGCCCTCCTCGTTCCACAGATCACGGACGGCCGTGTCGTTGGAATCAGGCTGAGCTGCAGCCTTCTTGCCATTTCGCTTGGAAACGCCGACATTATTGGCTCCCAGATTGGCCAGCTGGTCCTCGTTGAGTAGTAATTGCACTATCTCACTTGGCTTCGTCACATCGGTGAAGTTCTTGTTGCCCACGACAATATCTTGCACCTATGGAAGCCATGAGAATCAGATGACAGGGAAATAATAGAAGAGCTTACATCTTTCTTCACTCTCGCCAATTGTACGATGCGCTCATCGATGGTTCCCTTCGTGATGAGTCGATAAACGGTGACTTGGCGTGTCTGTCCCAAACGATGAGCACGATCCATTGCTTGAGCATCGTTCGAAGGATTCCAATCATGATCGTAGAAAACGACAGTATCTGCCGCTGTGAGGTTGATTCCGAGACCGCCTGCTCGCGTACTCAGGAGGAAGACAAAGATATCCGGGCTATAGATAGAATCATAAGATTTGAATCCCTGTTGCATCAATCTATAGACATACCGTGTTTGCCACTCCATCACCATGTCGCGCCTGTCCTCCAATTTCGAGGACCCATCGAGGCGAAGGTACTTATATTGGCGGTATATAAGATACTCCTCCATGAGGTCCATCATGCGCGTCATCTGGAAATATATCAAGACACGATGATCTCCAGCCTTCAACTCGTGTAACAAGCTATCAAGACGAGCAAGTTTCGCGGAGTCGTATATCAAACGCTTCGCCTCAGGTACGTGCATAGGAGAGGGGGGTATTTGATCCGTTGGTGAGCTCTGTAATAAACCAGTAACGGGCACACCCGGGAGACGCGATTGATATGCATTGCAAGCGTCTTCCACATTGTAGAGGTCAGGAGGGAGGCCGTAAAGGGCCAGTGACTCTAAGGGAGCGTCAAGGATAGCCGCTTGATGCTCAAGGAAACTCCTGTTAGGGCAGTAAATGGAAATCGGGGGAGCAACTACTGCTGGGATAAACCAATGGAAGTCTCTCCTCGACAAGCACGAGAAGGACCAAGCGGAGGTCGCTATTGATCCTAAATCTGGCAGCCCCTCAACGTTCGCAAAAATACGTGAAGTCCGTTCAGGGATTGTGTGACCGCAGGCACCGATGTTTGCGATACAATTCGGATTTCTATCGACCGATTTCATTAGTATCCTAGTAGCCGACAGAGAAAATTGGACATACGCAGCACGTATCAAATCGAGGTGAGTTGTTGAGTCG
Organism: Hermanssonia centrifuga; assembly: GCA_001913855.2. Lineage (NCBI taxonomy): Eukaryota > Fungi > Basidiomycota > Agaricomycetes > Polyporales > Meruliaceae > Hermanssonia > Hermanssonia centrifuga. The sequence continues at coordinate 26,848 of MLYV02000523.1, read as the reverse complement.
CGCTCTGCGCCTTTCAGACGCCGTTGCATGAGTGGAGTGATATGCAAGTCATGAGCCTCGCTTGGGGACATATTCAAGAAGCGCAGGAAGGAATAGGATGAGCGATCTGATTGACGATTAGTAACAACCCGCTACCAAGGTTGCGTGGAGCTTACCTTCTTCCAATGACTTCTGAATCCAGTCAGTGGACCAGATACTGAAGAGGGTTGCAAGCGGGCTCCTCCTTGAATTGAGAGGGGCGTTTTCATGAGGAATGTCCAACAGCCCACCATCGAGATAAAGTAAGCTGGGGATACGAAATTCGATGGGATTCCGAGTTGAATACGGAAGTTGAACGAAATCGCCTTCTCGACTCAACGGTCCAGGTCTACCGAACGCCGCAAACGAAAATGGAGCAACAACATCAGCACGTTCAAAGAGCTCCGGATGATTGCAGACCTAGAGGAGTAAGAAGTCAATATTTATGATACTTCGGTTTGCGATACACAGACCTTGCGGAATTGCATGACCAAATTCATGAGAGAGCGAGCAGAGTCGGCGTCCCCAATGTTAGCGGCCTTTTCCAGAAGGTCCGCAATAGAAACATTAGCGAGTAAGGCCTTGTACATTGCACGCTGGCGTGCGCTCAAGTCAACGTAGATGTCGATCTCAATCTAAAGAAGGACAGTTTGAGTGTACGGCGTGGTAAATGCAGGGACAGAAGATTGGGTATACCTTGTCGCTCAGTTCATTCTGAACGTGACGCTTCACGCGACGTAACATGAAGGGCTTCAGGATCATATGGAGGCGCCGAAGCTGATGCTCATTTAGCTTACTCCCCTTGTTTTCAGCAGCGTTCTCAATGTCTTTGGAGAACCACTCGTTGAACTCATCGTGAGAGTCAAACAAGCTAGGCATGATAAAATGAAGCAACGCCCATAGCTCTATATCACGGGGTTAAAATATCATCATAGGCTAAATGTGATGACATACCTTGCATGGAATTTTGAATCGGAGTTCCAGTTAGCAAGAGACGATTCCGACATTGAAAACCAAGGAGGGTCTTCCAACGAGCACTGGATGAGTTCTTGATATTTTGAGCTTCGTCCAAAATCATGTATTGCCACTTCACGCGCTGGAAATATTGCTGATCTTGCGTGACCTGAGTGAAACGTCAGTGACTGACTGATACAAGGGAATGACTCAACCGACCAATTGATAACTCGTAATGAGTACGTGGAACGGAGCGTCCTCGTTATAGGATATTTCCTTTTTGGACCAGAACTTCCGCAAGGTCGCACGATCCTTCACATTACCCCAATACGGGAGGGCCTTGAGCTTTGGTACGAACCGTGTGATTTCCTGTTGCCAATTGTGCAATGTTGAGGCTGGGGATACCACCAAGAAAGGCCCCCATATGTCATGCTTTTCGGCTAAGTACGCCAATAAGGATATTGATTGCACCGTCTGGGGGAAATACCATGTCATCGATGTAGAACACTATCAGTGGAGGAACATACCTTCCCCAAACCCATCTCATCGGCAAGAATCCCATTGATACCCTGCTCGTAAAGAGTTGCAAGCCAGTTAAGACCTTTCAGTTGATACTCCTTGAGGGTGGCCATAAGCATATTTGGCTGTTTGACAGTCAACTCTCCGGTGAGCGAGGTTGGATTCTGGAAGTTAAGCTCGTCCGAGTCCACTATGAGGTTTCGTTAGGTCGGCTGCACGCTGAGATCAACGAAAATATGAACAGCGAATAACTTACGATCAACAAGAGGAGTTCCCGACGAACTTGACGGTTCTCCTGTATCATCCCGAATATGTGCCTGCCCCTTAGCGAGTTTGAGGGCTTCATTCGTCTTTCGTTCGAGCGCCGCTTGGGTATCGAAATCTTGGGCTTTACGCCTTGCAAGCGCGAGGGCTTCCTGAGCATTACGTCTAGCATGTCGATGAATATTCGTTGGATCCTCTGTACAATTATTAGATTCTCATGGGACGTCTGCGAAGAAAGATGTAGGATTACCATCGTCGAAGTCGATGTCTTGTAGAGAGACATCCACGTCAGCGTCCTCTAAGTGTGCACCAGCAGGAACATCGGCTTCAGCTCCATCGCCTTGAACCTCCGCCGCTATAAAGGGACGTTCAGTGCTGGTAGACTAACAAAGTGTCATGGTACTTACTCTTAAGCTTATTTCCTACGAAGTGACTATAGAGCTCCGTTTGGCTGATCAAAAATTCGAGTTTACGAGCTTGGCGAGCAGCTTCTCGTTTTTCTTCTTCAACCTTTGCACGATCAGTAGCTTCCTTCTGTTCGCGCCTCCGCACATCTCGTTCCTCCTTGTCGTTCTTCTTCCAGAAGACCAACATCTCTCGCATAAGGCGCTTACCTTTCGCTTGCACGTCCTTCGAGCTCTTGGCTGTGCGAGTAAAGGGCTTACGTGCTTGCAAAGACGACATAGTTGCCAGTCTCTTCAGTTGAGACTGTCTCGTCTGATAGCCCGTTGAGTGATAACGATACACCTACAGCAACTCATTATTCTGTGGACGAGATAACTTTACCGACCGTTCTCACCTTGACAACGTCTCTTCGAGCGATATTCGTCCAAACTTTACGCTGCGCTTCTTCCAACGATTTAACACGTTTCCACATGCTAGCGTCATCCACCTTTCTCGCCTTCTTCAACGCGGGTATAGTTTCGTCCAGCTCGTAGATGGTGGCCGAAATATTCGTCAAAGCCGGTGACGTAGCCCTGGATCCTATCGGAGTGATATCTCTGGAGGTTGAGACTGAAGCAGAGCCAATTCCCAACGACTCTTGCGTCTGCGGAGGTAGGGTATCCATTTTTTTCTTCGGCCCTGGCTTCTTGCGTTGCTTGGGAGTCACAGACGCACTGTCGATACTCTCAGCCCGCTGCTTGCCTTTGCCTCTTCCTCTACCCGATATCATGAGGGGCTTCGTGGTCAGAGGAATCGTACTCGTCATTGCCGCGAGACCGCCCGCGGCGACAGATTGTTCGAGGTCAGCAGTGATATCTTGCATATGGCTCTTTGTAAGCTTTCTCTTTTTCAGTGCTGGGCCATGTCGGAATGCGATAGGTACGTCCAGTTCACTACTACTGTCGGAGGCATCCCCAGAAACAGGCCTTTTCTTCCCCTTGCCCTTTCCGCGTATTCCGAGCAGAGAATCTTCCAAGTGTTGTGCCGCATCCTCCGCTGCACCTCCGACACCATGGGGGTAAGAACAGTCGATTATCTCGAACCCGTCAGCGGAATCCGGTGGTGATGTAGGGCGCATCAGTATGGACTTGTCATCGAGCGCAGACGGTATGGGAGGCGGCAGAGGCAGTGGTGGGGGCATTCGAGAGATACGATCAACGTATGAATGCGAGACATGATACGCAGTGGAAGAATCACGATTCTGTAGTTAATAATCTCAGTGAAGAATTGAATCGTGAAATCCCATATAATGCTCACGATCACCCATCGGTTGAAATACCCGTCGATTTGTTTCTGACGTTTATGTGTTTCCATAATATAGCTCCCCAGTTCTGCCCGCCAGACTTCAGGACAATCCTCCAAGTCAGACGAGGTTAATTTACGCTCTTCTTCCGTAGGCTCGTGAGGAAGGTCGTCGGCGGGAGCTTCTCCGTCTCGTCCCTCTAACGAAGACTGATCTACCCGTGGGTCCTGCTTCCCTCGAGGCGGATTGCGCCGTGTCCCACGCTTCAACCACCGAAAGTCAGGTCAAAAATATCCGCTGGACAAGGTGAAAATGACGACATACACGCTTCGTCCCTGGAGGGCGATAATCCTGGTCGTCCCCAGCAGGGGCAATCGTCCTCCGCTTTTTCCGGCCATTCGTCTCCACGAACGATTCACCTCCGACCTGTGGTTCTGCCTCTCCGTTGCCATTGGGGGGAGACATTGAGGTATGGTCTTCGTGTTCTGGATAGTAGTTTCCTCCCGGACCTAGAGGGAATATATCACCTTGTACCCATTCGCCAGAGTAAGGATCCCAGCCTCCTGCACCCTGATACGCTACCGGCTGGTATGTAAATGGCCTGGAGGGCAGCTGGTCCGATTCCTGCGGGGGAGGACTTGAGCGCGAACGTGTCCTGGGGGTCCGGCGACGAGGTTGAGAAGAGGTTGCAGACTGCATCTGCGGCGATGTTTGCCTTGCTGACGCTGAATCACCATTGATGATGGTCGCAGGGGATGCCGCAGTCGGAGCAGGAAGCGGAAGAGGTGGACTAGGGTCCTCGTTCAAGATGTGTCTGAGGGACATGGGTAACAAAAGGAAACGGTAGGAGAACAAAGGGAGTTTAGAAAGTGAGTCGAGCGAGGATTCGTACGTCTTTCTCCGAGTTTGAGCTCAATGCTAGACGCCCACGGGATGACAACGTAGGTGTATTAACCCAACTTGGGGGCGTAGTGGACAACAGAGATGCTGTGTGTGCACTGGGAAAAGTCGACGATGGCGAACGGCGAGGACGACAGGTCAGTCGTTGTCGAGGGAGATGAGAAAGATGACTATCCGTGTGATGGGTGATTTGGTTGGACGGCCGAGCCGCAAATGTCCCAAGTCTGAATGCTGTTCCAGTCCATGTTTCGTTTCCAAAACTTGCCTTTTTCGGCATTTAGCCCGCCCTTACTAGCTTCGCCCTGAATGTGAGGCTCGGCTCTCCAGTATCTTATACACACTCGGCTGGCGGCTTTATAATTCCATTATTACACACAACCAACATCTCTATGCTAATGTATCGTACGCTACAGTGCTACCATCCATTTACGCCTCGTCAGGGCCAAGCATCAGCTCAGGACGCACTTTCTCGTCAAACTCCTCAGGAGTCAGGAAGCCCAGAGCAACAGTAGCCTCCTTGAGGGTCGTGCCTTCCTTGTGTGCCTTTTTGGCACACTTCGCAACATCTACGTGTTTTGCGCTTAAGTCAGAAAGCCCTAACACCGGACGGCAACGGCACTCACTGTCATAGCCCATGTGACTGTTGAGGATGGTCGCCAACATGAGAGACTCGTTGAGAAGTGTCTGAATCCTCTTTTCATTCGCTTGGATGCCGACTACACAGTTCTTGGTGAATGATCGCGCGCCTTTCAAAGCATATCAGTAGACATTTTGTTACGTAGACCAGTCTTTACTTACCGTCAGCCAATAGGCGAATGCTCTGGAGTACGTTCTTAATTATAACAGGTTTGAACACGTTCAGCTAACATAAACCGATCAGTGACTATACGCTGGAAGGCGGGTAATTTGGCGAACCTCGAACTGCCCATTTGAACCGGCGATGCTGACGGTGGTCTGATTACCGATTACCTGCGCCGCAACCATAGTCAACGCCTCGCATTGAGTGGGGTTAACCTTGCCGGGCATTATACTGCTTCCAGGTTCATTCTCAGGCAGGCTGAGCTCGCCCAAACCACAACGAGGGCCAGATCCGAGGTATCGAATATCGTTGGCAATCTTCATGAGCGAGCATGCGATGACGTTCAGAGCGCCATGGGCCTCGACGAGTGCATCATGGGAAGCAAGAGCTTCAAATTTGTTGGGCGCAGTCTCGAATTTGAGACCTGTGAGCTTGGAGATTTCGGCCGCAACTTTGACGTCAAAGCCCCTCTTCGTGTTCAAACCCTTTACAACAAATGTGAACAACGAGCGGCAGTTAACTAGTCCCACGGGCTTACAGTTCCAACAGCAGTTCCGCCCTGAGCAAGCTGACTCAGACGAGGAAGCACAGCTTCCAAACGCGCGATTCCATTAGTCACTTGGGTGACGTATCCACTGAACTCTTGGCCCAGTGTAAGAGGTGTTGCGTCCTAAAAGATATGAAATTAGTGATACACCGGTAGCACCCGCGATCCCGCATACCTGAAGATGAGTACGACCAATCTTGATAATATGCTCGAACGCCTCTGACTTCTTTTGGAGCGCATCTCGCAGGTTAGTGAGAGCAGGAATCAAGGAGTTGCTGATTTCAGTCACAGCTGCGACATGCATGGCTGTTGGAAACCTGGAATGGTCTATTGAGAATTTGCGAGGATATTCTTGAGGAGTCTGACGTACGTATCGTTACTACTTTGGCTCATATTGACATGATCGTTGGGATGCACTGGCTTCTTGGAGCCCAGTTCACCGCCCAAAATCTCAATAGCACGATTCGAAATGACCTAGATCCAAGGTTTCCCTATCTGATGCAACTTTGAGGGGAAAGATGAAGACGCACCTCGTTCGCGTTCATGTTGCTCTGGGTGCCACTTCCCGTCTGGAACACCACCAAAGGGAAATGGTCAAATAGATCGCCCGAGATAACCTGGTCAGGATGGCTTCAGTCCGCGAATGTCATGTGATTCGGTATCAAAACGCACATCGTCCGCTGCTTTCTGGATGGCCTCGGCAACCTTTGGGTCCAATCCGTAGCCAGCGTTCACGATTGATGCAGCCTTCTTCAGGACACCAAACGCTTTAATGAGAGGTGGAGGCAAGCGCTCAGTTGGACCGCCAATATCAAAGTTTTGCAACGATCTGTGATGAATTTAGCACGAGCGTACAGCTCGTGAAGAATAGAATGTACCGTTGAGTCTGTGCGCCCCAATAGCGGTCAGCGGGCACTTGAAGCTCGCCAAACGTGTCACGCTCCGTGCGGTACTTCTGTTCAGACTGCGGGGGATCTTAGATATTATGCAAGTAGCATATAGTCTATCTTACCATGATGGTGGCAGAAGAAGAGAAGAGTCTCTGAGCAGGGAGCCTGTGGACGTCGAGCTGAAATAGGTGGAATGGGTGGGCCGGTCGATGTATCACATGAGTTTGAGTTGTGATATGTGGATCTGTGACGCGTGGGACGTACGAGTTTTGAGCGGGTGAGCCTGATACCAGCCATGGCCGAGAGTAGAGATGTGAGGGTAAGTAATCTGTGTTGCTCGTCAGTGCTCGTCTTATGAGACGGCTCGAGCCGGACTTGTCCCCCCGAAATCCTCCGTCCGTGTTGATCACCAGCTCAACGTGTAATATTAGCAGCTCGACGTGTCCCCAAAGTCATCCTTAGCACAATTCAGACTCGCCCCCTCAACTTGCCTCTAATGTGATTGTATGCGCGGGATGTGGGGATAGAGGGGAATGCACGTGATTGTGCCCACTGCTATCGCTTTCCCCGCACCGTCCGGTATATGAGAACCATGTTCCTCTTCAGCCTCCGCAACCTCTCCTTCCTCCACACATAGCAGTACTAGCAACATGGCCACCATCGCCTCTCAAGTCATATTCCATCCCACAGTCTCGCAGACACTCAAAGTCTGCAGCACCACTGTGGGCAGGGACAAAGTAATTACCAGCACTCTCCCCTGTCAGTTCAATTAATGTCGGTCCCAAATTCAGATTTACCGCGCTGTCCAATATTTCTCGCGCTTTCTCGCCTGGTATCTACTCTCAAAGGGACACAAGATTCAAGCAGCGAGGTGGAATGCCTTGAAAAATCATCTGGCCATAGGCAGAAAGCGTGCGTAACTAGCATACCATCTTCATTCTATTGGGGGTTGAACGGCTCTTGACTTACAGTCATGCGACTGGGAAAGCCTATGGAGCACCTTCAAGCCGCCCTCCGCGCTTCCCAAGCTACAGGACCTGCTGCTGAGCAGATCACCACAATTGGCCGACAGCTTGGCTACTTTGGATACCTCACTCACGATGCGCTCGTTTGGGTATGCCCAGCGTTCTAGTATCAACACGCAGGAAACACCTAATAACTTCATAATTGCAGGCTAATACTATCAAGTTCGTGAATCTCAAGCCCAGTACCGCCACCAGAGTTGGCAAACTCGCGAATCAGTTCTGGCTCGCTGGAATTCTTTGCAGCGTCACATTTGGCCTGCTCAAGGCCGGCAGGTTGGCAAATGACGCCAAGTTGTTGCAAGGCACAGGACCATGGACTGAAAAGGGTGTCGAAGTCGATCGCGATGTGAAGTTGCAAGCTGTCACTGCGTACGTTCACGCTGCATGCATTTTGACAAAGTCTGACATTCCAAATTCTCGTGCAGTCAACGAGAGAGCACGCGTTACCAGTTCATCGTCGACTTGCTTGATATCTGGGCTCCGGCCACTAACCTCGGTCTCGTCAATTTGAACGACGGTGTCGTCGGTATCTTCGGGTAAGTTTCTTTCCCTCTTCTCCACCAGTACAGCTTCTAACAGATAAATAGTGTGATCTCGTCTTTAATGACTCTGCGGTTGCAATGGATTGCGGTCAACGGAAAGAAATAAAGCAGAGATTTGCGAGCTTCCTCCCGGCAGTCACGATGCAAGGCTGTGATTTTCAACCTTTATATATATTATTTTGTACTTGGATGTATGTATAATGACATGTGTTCATATATTTGACACGAGTCTAAGTTGGGGAGCTGTCTACAAATAGACTGAGTAAACGGTAATTATCAGAGGTAAACAACTATCGAACCTACAGTGAATGCTCAGAGCAAGGTCATGAAGGCTGGGCCGCTGTGGAATCTTGTTCATCTCGTAGACGAAGGTACTCTTCACGAACAGCTGCCATAGGTTCGGGTCCTGTACTATAATCACCAGCAGGACATCAGCCGGTCCTTATCCTCGTAGTAAAAACGCGGGGAGGAACGATCCCATATGACTCACTATTGCAGCATACAGTCTTGTACGGCTTTATACTTGTTTCTGCAAGCCCATGCAACAGAGAACGTGCGACCTGTCGCGCACTCAGCAAAGTCTACCAAAGGTTCATGAGTTCAGGAGAGTAGCTTGCGAGCGAAATGAAATATGTAGCCGACCCTTTACGACGGTATCGCATTCCCGTAATGCGCGAGCCTTAGTTGCCTTCAGGAGAGCATCCTCTTCTCGGCGTGAAAGCGTGTTCATCAAGATGTGACGAGTCTTCCCCGTTCGCACAACTGAGTTCCGTGAACACTCGCTAATAAGGCCAAAGGCCGACGACGGCTCTCCGCACTGGGGACCACGTTGTTCGGAGCGCCCGACGATTGCCTTTCTAGGGTTTGACTCCGGGTACCCGCCTTACAAACTCGTGAGCAGCAGGTTTAGTCGGTTCTCCCCCTCTCCCCATCGTCAACGAAGATGTCGACTGCTCTAGTTACCTCTTTGCTCCGTGCTGGACCTTCTAGAATCATATCAAGCGTGGGATCTCTACATATCCGTTCACTGGCGACACCCTCTTCTTCCAAAACCAACAACTTTGCAAAGTCTCTCTCCGAAGGACCTTCTCTAGATGACTTCATCGCTGGCGAAGTGCCCGATAGAGTTGTTCTCGGTAACACTTCTGCGTAAGCATAGCTATTCTCGCTTGCTTATAGCTTGAAAGATTCATATCACCTGTATATAGTCCACGTCTGCCCTCTTTCCTGAAGACGTCCATCCCAACCGGAGCATCGTTCAAGAAGATCAAGAAGGACCTACGTGGACTTGGCCTACACACTGTATGTGAGGAGGCTAGATGTCCGAATATAGGAGATTGCTGGGGCGGAAAAGAAGGAGCTACAGAGGAAGAGGGTCGGAGAGCAGCTACGGCTACAATTATGGTTAACTTTATGTCCCCGACTCTTGATAATACGCTAATCTTGCATTTGAAAATCCACAGCTAATGGGCGACACATGTACTCGGGGCTGTAGGTTCTGTTCTGTCAAGACTTCACGAACACCCGCACCATTAGATCCACATGAACCGGAGAACACTGCGGAAGCTATTAGCCGCTGGGGCCTTGGATATATCGTATTGACTAGTGTAGACAGAGATGGTACGCATGTGTTTATTTTTTCTGACGAATGCTCATATCGCTTTAGATCTCGCTGACGGAGGAGCGCATCACTTTGCGGAGACAATACGCAAGATCAAGTACAAGTATGTTCTTGTCATTCTTCATTCCATGAGCATCATTATATCTGACTCCAATCAAAGAGCACCACAGATCTTAGTTGAGGCATTGACGGGTGATTTTGCTGGAAACCTTGACCAAGTTTCCTTGGTAGCCAAATCTGGCCTAGATGTTTATGCCCATAACGTCGAAACAGTCGAAGAGTTGACACCTTTCGTGCGTGATAGGCGTGCCACGTTCAGACAGAGTTTGGCTGTGCTTCAACGGGCGAAACAAGAAGGTGTGCGTGTCACCAAGACCAGTATAATGCTCGGTGTTGGTGAGAACAGCGACCAACTCATGGATGCTCTAAGAGGTACGTGTCGCATCGATGGAAGAAATGATAGTAGGCTGAACTCGGCGCAGAGCTTCGCAAGGTGGACGTCGATGTCGTCACATTTGGTCAATATATGCGTCCCACAAAACGGCACATGAAGGTGGATAGGTATGTTGAACCCTCGGAATTCGATCATTGGAAGAAGGTTGCGGAAGACATGGGCTTCTTGTATGTGGCAAGCGGGCCCCTTGTGAGGAGTAGCTATAAGGTATGTCGGCACATCCTATCAATCAGAGGCGAATGGCTGACCTTTGGTTAGGCGGGAGAGTTCTTCATTGAGAATGTCCTGAGGGGTAAAGGCGCTGAGAAGCGCGCTGGGACATTCAATGAAGAAAATCACCCTGTCACTACATCTACAACCTCGGTATAATACATTACATATTACATATCTGTTTGCAAATTTTCGAGTAGCTGCACGATAATTATGTGCTTTAGATGCATACATTGTCGTTTGCTTGTGTATCTTTCTGAATTCTACAGTTGCCGTTTTGGGAATATGCGCTCCAGCCACCGGGGATCGCCGGCCGCTCGCCACGGTGTGAACTCTAATTTTACAAATCTCATCCACAGAACCTGAAAACCGAGTAACCACCGTCGTCGGCATACACATCCTCTCACAAAAATGGTGAGTACCCCTGGTCTTTGCGTCACCAAAGAGCTCTTGATTGACTTGTTTCACAGGACGCATCTGCAAAGGTCCCCGTCAAGCTCGCTGCCGTCACCAAGGTCTATACCCTAGTCTCCCTTGTTCCTGGAGCCTTGTTACTGAGCAAAGTTGTGAATTACTCTCAATAGGTCCTCGGCAGGACTGGTTCTCGTGGTGGTGTCACTCAGGTCCGAGTTGAGTTCTTGGACGATACCAGCCGTTCCATCATTCGTAACGTGAAGGGACCCGTTCGGACGAACGACATCCTGGCTCTCCTGGAGAGTGAGCGTGAGGCCCGGTACGTTCATTGCCCTTAAGTTTGTTGCCAATAGGCTGACCACATCCCATTATAGCCGTCTCCGGTAATGGATGACTCCCCTCCGTTCCTGTGCCTTTCTCCATCCCTGTCGTCTTTACTGCACTGCGATTTTCTTTGTATGAACATGATTTGATGCGCAAAAGACTTCACGTGCGATCTCGCGCAAGCTGGAAAAGTTTTGCGAGGTTGAATGAGTTGCATTTTTTCGGTGCCCCAAAGCGGTCACAAGCGAGAATCCTGTCATTGGCGGTGAAACCGCGGTGTCCACACCCAACGCTCAGTAAAATGCTCGTCGTTGATATTCTTTTTGTAGCTCTGAGGAACTTTTTTTGAGTGAAATTTGAGAGCGTTAACATTCGTACAGTCCTGACTCGGATCAAGTGCACGGAGCGAGCGGCCTCCCAACTTGTTCCCGCTCACCATCGATGCAAAATTGAGATGTGGCCAGGATGAGCCGCTGAAGACTTGGTAGGCTATATAATCGCTCTCGGAGTTGCTCGTCGCCTGTTTATTCACCCACCTTCGTTCGCCGTCTCGTCCGAGCAAAGCACATGGGTTCCGGGGGTGCCTACGTTACCCTTCTCACCAAGACTGCATACCTGCCAGGGACTTTGGTGTTGCACAGGAGCTTGCGCGATGTACAATCAAAGTATCCTTTGGTAGTGATGGTGACACCGGCCGTCCAACCGGAAGACAGACATATCCTGCAAAAGGCTGGCATCACATTGCGTGAGGTCGACAGCCTCCTACCGGACAAAGACAGGCATACTCTGTCTGAGCACGATGTCAGATTTCAGGACACGTGGACAAAGCTCAGGTAAGAGCGTGTCGTTGGTATCTCCCTTTTGCAGGCCTCTAATTGCTCTACGCCGTTGGCAGGGCATTTGAACTTGTAGAATTTGACGTAAGTTGCGCTCCCTTTCAAGCCCATGGTCGTGGGTTTCACTCGCGTGGCGATCTGCCGTCCTATACCAGCGCATTATATTAATTGATTCAGACATGATCATCATGCGTAACATGGATGAGCTTATGGAAATGGACCTCCCGAGAGACTGGATTGCTGCGGCGCACGCTTGTACATGCAACCCCCGCAAGCTGCCACATTATCCCAAAGATTGGTAAGCACATCGTCAGAACAAGATACCCGTGTATTGATAACATGGCTAGGATACCTGCCAATTGCCCGCATACCTCCGTTCAGCACCCAGGGGGCTTGACTTCGCCTCCACGAATAACAGAGTCGAGCCCCAGGACATATACCCTCTTGAACTCTGGCACCGTGGTGCTCCATCCCTCCAAAGAACTTGCCGAATCCGTCATACATTACCTTTCTACTTCGCCTCTAGTACCAACATTCTCATTTCCGGACCAAGATCTGCTTGCTGCTCACTTTGCTGGGAGATGGAAGGTTCTGCCCTGGTGTTATAATGCGTTGAAGACACTTCGAGAGATACACAAGCCGCTGTGGCGAGACGACGAGGTTCGCTGTCTCCACTATATTCTTCATGATAAACCATGGAGTACACCTCGCGGCACTGCAGGAATATACGAACTGCAGAATGGGTGGTGGTGGGATACATATGATAAGCTGGGTCAGGAGATGCAAGCGAGTAACCCGGAGGGATGGGCGATCGTCGACGCTCAAGTCACAAAGTTGCCGTAATTAGATTTCTGATAGTACAATGGGATATTATACATAGATGATTTTCTATGCTCGCCACGCCACATGTACCTCGTCTGTTCGGAATCTGTCACGAACATCATCATCCATGAGCGGAAACAAGTAGCGCTTTTCTTACCTTTGCACACAAGAACTCTTCGACAGAGGCGTTTCGAGACCCATGCGATAACTCAGTAGGCCGGCTTGTGCAATCATAATGCCATTGTCGATGCAGAAGCTAGATAATACATCAGTCGAGATTGATATACAGTCACAATATATATACCGTTCGTCCGTTGCGAAAATTTTGCCGCCACGCTCTTGCGCCATGATGCCCATCATCTCTTGTAACCTCTCATTGCCTAAAATAATAGGTAGGTCCTGAGCGATTGTTCTCCCATTGAAAACATTACTCACAGCCTACCCCTCCCACGATGAGCACCTCCTTACTGCCGATGTGCGCCATTGCTCTTTCCGTGATTTCGACGAGCATTGAATACACGGTTTCCTGCAAGGAGAAACAGAGGTCTTGAGGCGTGATGATGTCTTCGCCGTCTCCATCCCTCAGCACGCCATTCGATCTAAAACGCTTGTCTTGAGTGTACGCTTCAACGGATGTCAGGATGCCAGACAAGCTGACATCCATGCCCTTCGTGGTATATGGCAAAGGAAGTAGCCGTTTCCCTCTGTACGAGACTCATCAGCGACTTACATCTTGTGTAAGATTGTAGACGTACTTCTTCGCCTCCTGTTCTATGTTATATCCAGGGGCAGGGTCGTTGCTCAAGCCAATGACACGGGCAAAGCGGTCAAGGCAGTTCCCGACGGCGATGTCAAGCGTTTCTCCAAATATACGATAGCACTGCTGCGAGTATGCGATAACCTGCGTATTACCGCCTGACACATACAGCACGACAGGGTTCTGAGCACCTGTGATTTGCCTGCCCATCTCGATATCTAAACATACACCAATTAGGATAAATGCGAGTACATAGGGAAATCACGTACGGCCTACGCAGTGATTGACTCCAATCAAGGGTTTATTATAGAGAAGCGATAACGTCCTAGCTACTAGGGCAACCGAAGTGAGGGGAGCCCCCATCCCAGGGCCTGAACATTGGGCCAGGTATCAGAATCATATGAAAGACATTGATAACCGTTACTGCCTTTGGTGAAGCATATGCAATCTAAATCATATAATGATGATAACTTTGCATCCTTGACTGCATCGTTTATTACGGAGATGATCCATTCGCGGTGATGTTTGGCAGTGTCCCTGGGAAAAAATCCTTCTCCGGGCGGTGTGACATACGTATGTCTTACGTTGGAGAGGACCGTAGTTGAGCCATCCGGAGAGTGCTTTATGATGCCTGCTCCGAGTTTGTTGGCAGATCCCTCTAGTCCGAGGGCGACATATGACCTTTCTGCGAGGATAATATGATTTAATAAATTCGCCTTGTATTCAAGGATTACATGCCAGGTGCCTTAAGTGGGGACCGTCGTCTTAATTTTCCTGGCATTGTGGGCGAGATGGTAGTACGAACACAAGGACGCAGTAGATTAGATCGGGCTATGCAGTAGTCTTTGAGCGCCCAATCTAATTGGAGATCTTTGCACGAGTCAGACACCGTCTGGACAAGAGTCATTTCATAATTTTAACTTGACCTTGTCCATTTCTTTCAATTCGTCTGTCCTACTCTCAACATGTCTACACCGTCTTTTTGGCTACGCTGTGAGAAGAAACCCTTCGAGCGGCGTGCTGCATTGACCCCTACGACGGCAAAGAAATTGATCGATGCTGGCTTTGAGATCGTGGTCGAGCGCGACGATCAGCGTATATTCGACGACGCGGAGTACGAAGCGTAAGTCTTTAGACGTCCGTGTCACACAAAAACAAACATACGCTAATCAAGACATATAGCGTAGGATGCAAGCTTGTGGACAACAACTCCTGGCCTAGTGCACCAACACATTACCCTATCATCGGACTCAAGGAACTTCCTGTCTCCGATGACCCTCTTCCCCATACTCATATTCAATTTGCTCACTGCTACAAGAAGCAGGGCGGATGGTCTTCTGTACTTGCACGATTCTACAAGGGCGGAGGAACGCTTTACGACATAGAATTCTTAAACGACGCAATAGGCCGACGGGTTGCGGCGTTTGGATACCATGCAGGATTCGCCGGAGCGGCGGCGGGAGCCCTTGCATTTTCAGCGCAGAGGAAGGGCGAGAAACTAGGCCAGTTGGAGCCATACCCAAATGAAGATGCCATGATTTCGGACGTGAAGCAACGACTTGGTGGAAGCGGTAAAGGCGTGCGAGCACTCGTGATAGGTGCACTTGGACGCTGTGGGCGAGGGGCCGTTGATCTGTTCAAAAAGATTGGTTTGGAAGAGTGAGGCTTCCCCTAGATCCGTACTGAACGCATATACTGATTGATAACTGACATCAGAAACGACATTCTCAAGTGGGATATGGCAGAGACTGCCAAGGGCGGACCATTCCAAGAAATTCTGGACGTTGACATCTTCGTCAATTGCATTTATCTCTCATCCCCGATCCCCCACTTCCTCACCTACGACCAAATTCGCCAAGCAGGCAAAGACCGCCGGTTGTCGGTTGTTGTCGATGTCAGCTGCGATACCACAAATCCCCACAACCCAATTCCAATCTATTCTATTAACACCACCTTCGATGCCCCTACTGTACCTGTTGACGTTGGGTAAGTAAGCAGTATTGACTACACCTGAAAGCCTGCTAATATCCCTCACTAGCACTGGCAATCCGCCGTTGTTGGTAATCTCTATCGACCATCTCCCAACGTTACTACCTCGGGAAGCATCCGAACAGTTCAGCTCGGATCTCCTTCCATCTTTGTTAGACTTCCCCAAGAGGGACCACGCCAGAGTCTGGGTAGACGCGGAGACGCTATACAAGGAGAAATTGGCGGAAGCCGTCAAGGCGGAGGGGTTGTAAACCATCAACTCAGAATTCCAAAAGCATATTGCCCGGGCAGCAGTGGGCAGCAAGATTGTATTGTTACCATCTTCCTAGACATAGACAGATGGATGTAGTTGTTACTGTTCTAGTCGGATCTCGAATATTGTATCATGCTCGAGTTCAGAACGTCTTGGCCTCAGATGACTCAGACACACGGACGCACGGGCGTAGTTGAGGTTATCTGTTGATATGAACTGCGAGCCAGACTGACTACGGTCGGCTGGATGAGGCGAGACGATGGTTGGAAATATGTCTGATGGGCCCGGCAGTGATGTCTTGAGGCGAGACGAGGACGATCCCGCGGGTGTAAAATACGAGACTGTGGCAACGTGTTGGCGACGAGCAAGCGGGAATACAAGACGAAGGTTGCTATGTGCGGATGTAGGCCTGGCTGCAGCTGAGGTGGCAGGACAGGCGCTATACAACAACAGCCCTTTTCTTCGTCCTGACTACTTCAGTCTCTTTCGTCTTTCTATATATTCCACAACTCTTTCGACCCGGTCTGACTCCCGGTGCTACTCGTTCAACATACTAGTCTGCGCTGGTGCTGGTCGCCGTGCCCTATAATTGCATCCATCTCGTATCCTCCCAACTATGGTCATTCCTTCGTCAGTCCCAGAGATTTCTATCTCGCTTGCTCCTCCTCAAGACCCTTTGGTCGAGCCCTTCTCTCCTTTTTCTTCCACTGGACCTATCTCCCTCGGCGACTCGGACAGCTTCCGACCGTCGCTACTGACCCCGCCCCCTAGCATATCCCCTCGTTTTCCCAGGCAACTCTCCCCTCTTCGTCCATCAGATGCACCCGTAACGGGCAAAGGCATCGAACGTGAGAGGTTTGAGGAGTTGCTGAAAGCCTCAAAGGAGAGGAACTCTGTCTTGGGATCCAAGAAGTCGCTCGACTTGCGCAAGGAAATTGCAATCAAGGCGCACAAGAGTAAGCAGGGTAAGTTGAGCCTGCACAACATCGATCAATTCAAGAGTTAACTCTGTTTGGTCTAGTCGAACGGCGAGCACTGTTTCTCTCCAAGGTTCATGCACCTCCTTCTCCTGGTGCCACCTTGTTGCCCAAGACCCCTCCCGAATCCCCTGCTATCTTCCATTATTCCCTACCTTCACCCGGATTGCAGTCCCCTTTAGCCGTCTTTGAGGAATTGGCGACTGAGGACCCGAGCAAACCACCACGTCAGACTTGGGTGGAACAAGTCGAATTCCGTGTACCTGGTCAGATTCTTGCGAAGTTGCCCCCTCGCTCGGCTTCGTTGCCTGCGAAGAAGCTCCTTCCCTCTCTTGACCAGATTACCGCTCGCCTTAGCTTTCAAAAGCACATCTATATGCCTCAGCATGACGCACCGCCGTGCCATACAGCTCGCCTGCCAGCATTCTTAAAGCCAGCCAACCACACCACACCTCCACGGCAGCCGAGCCCCCCGACAATAGTCATAACTGAGCATAAACCAAAGGCAAGACCTTCTTTGCCTGCTGAGGTTGGCCGTTTGCACTTCCCAGTGCGATCGAGCTCTCCTCCAGCGCCGAAATCTCTGAAGGTAGAGATTCATGCACCAAGCCCGAAGCTCCCCCCTTCTCCCTGCTCGCCCATTCCGAAATTAGAGATCAAGACGACAGTCGTATCGCGCACGTCGTCTATCTCGCCCACGCAGTTCACGGAGTCTAACCTCCGCGCCTTGAACGTTACACGCGAGCGCACCGCCCAGGACATGCTGAAACGGCTTCGTCGCCGCACCCTGCCGCCGCCTGGAGCCCCGCAGATAAGCGAGAGGGAGGGGGAGGATGGGAGGAAGATAAGGCGGCATAGTGCTCCCCCCGAGCTCATCGCGCGAGAACGCTCCGGGTTTGCTACATCTGTGCTCGATCTTCCGGGTGCCTTTTAGAACAACAGAAATGGAAAATTGGGAAACAACATAGAGAAGTCTTGGAATAAATCCAGTGGTTAGAAACGTACAGGCTGGTTGACTGTGACGATGGACTATACGTTGATAGGATGCGATATTGGATACGAGTTCTTTTTCTTCTTTTTCCACAGACTGTATCTCGCACTGCATCAGACTTTTGTTTCTTTTTTTCGGGGGGGAACATTTGTAGGATAGCGTGATGTTTCGATCTAACACCTTTTTTGTAACACCGCCACCTCACTTCTCTGGGCTTGAAGTTCGTTTACATTCCTGTACGTAGGCTGCGCCTCTTACTGAATCGTCTATTTTCTCGAACCCAGAGGTCTAATCATTTATGGCGGTATCACCCAACCAAAATATCCAATGTACCTAACAAATTTATAGCACCAAGATGCAATTCCCATAGCACTCCTTGTACTGTCGGTACCACGATACTTGCGAAAGATCTGGGAATTCTTCGGATGTTCGGCCGCCTCGCAGGTCAATAGACAAATGTACAGTTTTATAATGTTACGTGCCGCTCCTTCAAGACACAAAAAAGGTACCAGACCAATTATATCGTATAGATTTTACGGTATAGACAAGATGCAAGGATATGGTTAGTAAACATAATTTGGAGGGAAAACAAAGGCAAAAGAGCCCGTCATTAGTACGATTTCAAAACTGTCCCCACAACTACTTCAAGATGCACCACCGAGACTATGGCATGGGAAATTTGATCGAAGAGGATACGATCGCTGACCGTCTGAATCATTGAGAACCCGTTACTAGTACCATTACGCTACTCGTTGTTCCAGTTAACTTGGCGCAGTTTACCTGTAGACTCTTGACTAGAAGAGCCCGATTGCGATAAACGATTGAAGACACTGGGGCCCTGATATGGCGGTTGGAATTGTGGGAACGGCTGGAATTGGGTGCTGGTACCGCCGGCAGTGCTAGACTGCTGATCTGCGGGTGGTGGAGTGACATCTTTTCCACGAAGTCGCGATAGTATACGGAGCCGACGATCTTTGCGAATAGCAAGAGTGTCAAGGTCCACAGACGGGAACATTCCATTTGATTTGTACGTACTATAATCCAGCTTCACATTTTCGTCGCCTTCGATATCTGAATCTTCCAACGGGTCAGTGGTAGTGACAACATGCCAGGCTTCTAGTATAAGTCGGAATATCAGCGAAGCGCCTACGTGGGAAAGGTGGGAAAAGACACACGTTCCAGCATGCTGCGTTCCTGTGCCTGGCCTTCGCGACTAGGGTCAGCTATACGGCCTTCAGCGAACTGCAACACATTGAACTCATCGGGGGGCCGTGCGCACCTTGAGGCTGCGGGAAACCACGAGCTCTTGGAACCGGCTGTTGTATCGCCGCAGAATAGCCGTGACCGTAGGAGGACCCTCTACTGGCGTCTCCCGTCGATGTGGCGGGTGGGTGAGCTCGAGAGCGTCGGGCGGCGGCTAGGTCTTCAGCTGTCGACGGTTCAATAATAAGTATTGCAGAGCAAGCAACACAACAAACCAACCTGACAGCGAATCCGAGGACGACGTTGTTGCCACCGGAGGAACGACAGTGGGAGGATTGTTCTTTTCCTTCTTCTCCACCTCCATGTCCTCGACCAGCTCTTTCAAAAACTTGATCCTCATTGCACTCATACGTTTCCCCCAATCTATTTCGTCAGCAGGGTCCTGATTTTCTCGCATCATATCCTCTTGGCTGAGAGTCAGCATCCTTGGAGCCCTGCCTGGGTTGGCACGTGAGTAATCGTCGTCAAAGGGATTGGAATCATCCGGATCGGATAGATAGTGGTATATCATCCATAGGAAGGCCTTCGCACGCGAAACAGAGGATATGTTGACGGGGAGAAATAAGTCCAGAAACTCCACGGGAGCTTCGAAATGTGCCTGCGCCAGTTGCTAGGCGACACCATCAACATCGACAAGGAGAGAGTGATATAACAATATCTTACCAAAGCATGGTTAGAGTTTGCGAGAACAAAGATGAGATTGACGACACTTGTCGGGGGTATATTACCAGCGCGCTATAATGGAGATAAGGGGTATATCGGCGCGGTTCTAGAGTATGTACTCACAACCCGCTCGAGGATCTCTGTAGGAGTGGATGGGGGAGGCGTCTTGAATTCAAAGGGCAGCAGAGATGCCTTGAGGCAATTTTTGATTCGAGGTGCGTCTTGCAGATTACCGTCTGATTTTTGCAGAGATGGAACCGGGTGATAACTTCGGAGGGCGGTTTTCATTTCCGGAAAAACTGGAGGGGGGACGACACAATCGTCAGCTGAGTAGTTGCACTAAAGTCTGCAGTGCCGGTACAGGACATACAAGCCATGGTAGTATTGATTCTGCCGACGTTTGTGAGCAACGCAATTTTGGCGAACTCAATGGCAAACTCGGGCGTTTCAACCATCTTATCTTTGAGGACTTTGGAGCACTTGTTTGAGTTGAATAACGCGTTGACATATAGGTCGCAAAAATTAACGAGGGGTTTGCCAGGAGCCATGTAATCGACAAAGGCCCTGGTGGGGTCGGCGAAGATGAAGTACAGTAGATCATACTGTATATCTTCGCGAGTGAGCGCCGCTGCATCAGCACGCTTGATAGGAAGAGTCTTTCGACCGAGATATTGAGGGCTGTGAGAAAAGGGGTGTAATGTCATGGACTGTTGTGGGCACTGTCTGAGGGGACATACGGGGTGTTCACTTGCTGTGGGTTCCATCCTTGCACACTTGAGTGAGCTGAATGACGGTCTGCTGAACCGGATGATGCCATGAAGGGCACTGGAGGGGGAAAAGCGCGATGCACGAGGGCGAGCGGTGCTGACCCGGGAAAAACGAGACGCCCGAATCTTGTGGAGGCATTCCTTTATATCGCATCCCTCTCAATAAATCCTCTTTTCTGAAGAACTCACGTGTAGCCTGGAAGGAGAGTGTGTAACGCTGATCCGCATCAGCTCATGACAATCGATGGCCCTACGAGAGAATATCGGTGGCAAGGACCGTGGTGAGGGCGCAGCGTGTTTCCAGAGCAGAAGGGATGCCTTGCCGAATCTTTGAACCGCGAAAAGTCAAGAGGAATATTCGGCGGAAGAGCGAGAGAGAGCCATAATATTTTTGAGGAGAGCTGGGAGTGTCCAAGCGTGAAAAAGCAAAGTCCGTTTGTGGCTGAAGTATTTCACCGATCTCGATCTCCGACTATGCTTACCTTCGCGGATGCAAATCCTTCCAGCACTCGAGGCATCAAAACATTCGTCTGGTTTATCCACAAGCTCGCAGGTAATGCTAACAAGAGCAGACGTCTCGATAATTATCCTACCGCAGCGTAGCCCACTTTACAACACAGTGCGCTGACAAACGTCCGCAGAGCACACCCAGACACTGTGCATCGGTCGCACAAGCCATCACCGCCAGCCCAAGCCGCCGCTTCTACACCGCTTCGCAACATACGCAGTATTCTCACATCTCACAGCAGTGGTACCGCAGAGCCGGTGGAAAACCTGAATATCAACCGTAGCATTGCGCTTCTAATCCCGCGGTCGAGCTCGTCGGAAATACATTCCTATCCGATGGTCGACAGCCTGTGGACCGGAAGCAGGTCGAGATGGATGGGATCTCTACTGCCACGCAAGGACTACATATCAGCGTGCGGCCACACCAGGGCGGATAATACCTGAATCCCCTTCGAGCCTGGTGCTGCTCGTTGGGAAGATCTGTCAAGTGCAGCAGCACGCTTGGGCCTCATTGCACCCTGACCGTGCTCAGCGGAGTGATGTTAGTTCCACCGATATGAAGACAAAAGGTGTGCACGGTCAAATTATCGGGAGAGACTGCTTTCGTCGGTGAACGGGTCGTTGTTGAATTCACGCACGTCCCAAAAAAGAAACAAGTGGTCAGATCCGATCAAATCTCGATCGATGTCGAAACACGTGAGGGACCGCCCGATCAACTTTTCCTTCTCCATGGGCGCTTCGTTTGCGTTCCTGCCGTCCACTCTCAACCTTCAACCACGTTCTCGTCCGGACTTTAGCACAAATGGCCGACAAGTTCGACGACGCGACCAAAGTATGTTCTGGTCGTGGGCTTGCAGACTCCCCGTGCTCACTCCTTTGTTTGCAGAAAGAACTCGAAACGTTCATCGAGAATGAGCAGGCTCAGCAGCGCATGAACTCATCTATTCACATGTTCACCAGCATGTGTTGGGATAAGTACGGTGCATTTACTCGGAATGATTTGCTATCTTGTTCATCGGACTTTCAATCCCCATAGATGCGTCACAGGAACACCTTCCACACGTTTCTCTCGCGGAGAGGAAAGCTGCCTCGCCCACTGCGTAGAGCGGTTCCTCGATACCAGTCTATTTATGGTGAAGAAGATCGAGCAGCAGCGACAGCAATATGTCTCTGCCAGCCAATAAACATCTACCGTCCCACTTGTCTTGTGTATAATCCCGTGCTCAAAACGCAAGGACCGATCTCGGATCTCTTTTCTCTCGACACGTGCAAGTGTAGAGTACAAAAAACACGAGTATGCAAAGTCGTAAGGATACACGGTAATGGCACAACTAGCATGAACAACAGCAAAAGTCCGTCCGAAGATATTGACACATGGGGGTCCTAAATCATGATAGGTCGTGCGGCAATCTACCTTCAGGTCATTCTGGAAAGTATCCATCCAACAAGCGCTGGCACAAAGAATGCGAAGGCATCCAACATCTCCCGCTTTCTCCTTATGGCTACGGGAATTTCGACCCGCAAGCTAGAATCACCCACGAAGGACCCCGTATTCAAAAACTGACTCATCTCCGTATCCTTGATCTTCCACAGGTTGCGCAGCCAGAGATCAAACGTGTCTCGCTCGTCCTGAGGAATCTCGATTTCGACTACTTCCTTCTTGCTCGGCGGTTTCAAACTACCGCCATTTGGAATGGTAGGGGGTTTGCTCTTTGAGAGATTCCCTATTGGTACATCCATTGCCACATCAAAGCGGCGGAGGTGCATGTGGACTTTCGGTGGAGGTACACCGTCCAAGAAAATCGAACGCAAGGTGTAGTAGGACTGACCATACCCAAATGCAGGGATACCTACAGAGACAATTAGGACGAGGGAATAACTTATACGCGTGAAAGGTCTTACCGGGATAAGATACAGTAATGTCAATCAATTGCAGGCTCGGTATACGGGGTGCCAGCGATCGAAGCGAGTAATGTAGACCTGTTGACCTCGGCAGAAGGGTGTGCTGCATGTCAGGCTATGCCATAAATTAGTTGCGGCATGAAGTAAAAGCGTCAGGCAGAACTCACTATGCCCATCTTGTCAGCGTACTTCTTACTCAGAGGCCTCGTGTCCTTGCTGACGAGTGTACCCTCGGGATAGAGGATGAAGGTGAGAGGCGTGTCCTGCTTCTCCGCACGTTGTCCCAACCAAGACAGGGAAGCCGACAGATGCAGACGGTCTGAGGCCCAGGATCTGGCCAGAAAAATGAAGTTATAGAACTGCATGCCCTGGAAAGGTTCACACCGTATCGTATCAGTTGATGTCGGCCAGAATATGCAAGCGGTGCTTACCCAGCCCACAACAGGTACCCATTTCAAGCTCTTCTTGAGTACGATGAATACGTCTTTGTAGGTGCCCATAAGATACGTGAGGCACCAGGCGTACCACCAATCCGCGTACACCTGGCATCAAGGCGGGATGGCATCGATTGGCAACGTTGACAAGACTTGATGAGAGTAGCACGAACCTGGTGGTTAGCGATCATAACCGCCTTCTGAGGAAGACGTAGTGCGACGACCTTTCCCGCTTCGTCTCGCTCGACTATTTCCTTGATCTCTTTTTCCGAAAAGCGGCCGAGTCCCTCGCGTTCAAACGAGACGACCAAAGTCGTCGGAGCAAATATCTGGCTAACAAGGACTGAACAAGGTGATTTATATAATGTAAGCCCGAAGCCTTGGCATATGGATGGCAACAAACAAGGTACGTGCCTATCAGCGTTCCAAACGCGCCTTTGCTGTACCTGGCTGCTTCATCGTACAACTTGTGTGCTCCAGGTAATGGAAGCAACTTCAAAGGGACCAAGACAACGAATTGGAACCCGTTGATCATGAGACATCCTATGTCGAAGACGAGGACGAACAAGATGGCGTAGAAGGTCTGGGTCCAGGTCTGACGCGGCCGCTTCGGAATCTCAAGTGCGTACACGTTAGGGGGACCCGAGACCATCGTCGAGGATATTTCACTAGGGAGGACAAGACTGCAGAATAGCAGAAGAGCTCGCCGCAGACAGCGTTCCAAAGAATTGGGGAGTCGAGGTCAAACGTTTCGAGACCCGCACAGCATCCATTACTATGGTTAGTACGGCTCGCGCTTCCGATCACACGTAATACGTCCATACATGATTATGGCAAAACGTCCTCCTCCAAACACGACTGGGGAAATTGATAAGGATTATATTCAATGCGAGTACTCTTCAGGATGTCCGTTTTCTCAACATGTAAATGGCTTGCCAACGAGACCGTTCTTGTATGCATCTATGATCAACTAAGTAGGCGCCCGGAACAACATGGTCAACTCGGTTCAAAAGCACATTGATATAGATGCACACTGCTCACCTTGACCGAGACATACGTGCCGGCAACGCAAATAAATGCGCCAGCGAGGATGGTGAGGACCGCCAGAAGCGTACCAAACCAATGTTTCTTTAGTTGCGGAGCGCCTCCCTCCAAGTGGTACTTGTCATGCAGCCAGAAAAAGCCGGCTAGGCCGTACGTATACCAAGCCGCGAACAGAGATGCGGCGATACCAATAAGATCGCTGAATATAGGTACCGCGGTAGCCAGCACGAAAGCCGCCGCAACTGCAGAAAAACAGAGAGCAGTCCACACACACCACCCCAAAGGGGTATGTGAGTAGACATGTCTAGAGTGCCGGAAGAATCTGATAAAGACGAGTTTGGCAGCCGTGTGGGCGTATAGACTACCAGCACTAAATAGACTGTTAGTGCTTCAAGCACAGAAAATTTGATCATAAGTTCTTACACAAGGAAATTCCCTAAACCGATGGCGAAAGCTGCTTTTGCCCATACGGGAGGCAAAGACAATAGTGCAGGGGAAGCAACAGTGCTACCCAGATACACATAAACTACTACACTGAACACTGCGTAGAACACGGTGGAGAAGCCTTGTAAAAACCACGCAGCCTACAACAACAAGACCAATCAGAGTACGGATAACTGTGATGAAACGAATGCGGTTCACCTTCATAGCGTCCTGAGGTCGGCGCATTTCCGAGATCAAGATGAAAAACATGAAATGTCCTGTTGAGTTGACGATGAACGTTCGAAAGGCATTGGTGGAGATACATCGCAACATACCAGCATACGCGAAAACCTTGGTAACTTCTTGAGTGAGCCAGTGTTGAATGAAGAGGTGGGAAAATCGGAACGCACAGGTCCCGTTATAGCGAGAAATGCTTCAAAAAATGTACTTGGCACAGTGACATTAACCACACGGCCTGGGGTTGGGTTTCGTCCTGCACCTATCATAGCCAACACTCCGCAGAGTGTGATGAGAGCAACGCTAATCAACCCAAGCCAACTTAGGCGACCTAGTGTCCGCGGCAGAGAGACCAAAAATGTGACACCAGAGAATATTAGCAGTAGATCTATAGCACACAGTCCATTGTCAGACAGGAGCGACAGCGCCTGTTGACCAGATAGCAATTCAGCGCCCTAGGGGTGAGATATTCGGGTCAGTCTAGAATTATGGGATAATAGTACAACGTGAAGCATACTGAGCCAAAGACGGCGAATATGATCGTCCCTAAAGATAGCACCTCTCTCCCAACCGGCCCAAAGAGAATATAACCAGCGTCGCCTAACGTGAGAGGTAAATTGGTTATCGGTTGCACACCAAAATGTGAGAAGCATACCCATGTTATGAACCTCCGGATGGTTCAATTTGAAATCTATCAGCAACTTCGCCGTATATAGACCGAATATGCCGAGAAAAACAGTCAAGATTAGGGCCGGGACGATGCCTAACATTGGAAAGAAGCAGACATAAGTAGTTATTTGAGATAGATACAGCTTGGAGGGCGTACCCACTGCGGCCATCGCGTTAGGAAGGGATAGCATTCCGTTGCTAACGATTTCTGCGATCATAAGTAAACTGACGAACTAGAGGGGGTTTACTGAGATGCTTAGTTTCCGACAATATACGGCACTCACCTGCCAGCTCAAGGTCTTGTAATGGATATCATGACTCTCCTCGTCACTGAAGACATCCTGGTGCGTCTGGTTCTCGTCAAGAGCATCGACGACTTTGGGTATTTCAATGATACTCTTCTCGTCGTTAAACTTGGACATATTGGAGTTGAGTGAAACACTGCCTCACCTCAGACGCTTGTGAGAATACAGATTTTGGTGCTGGTGCACATGCTCCGAGGTCTCATAGGAGCACTATCTGCCCGCCAGGAAGTTAAGCCTAGATAAGTCGCGACTTTCCCATGAGCACGAGGTGAGAGTTGGAACATCAAAGGTTTGACAACATTGAACAGTGCACCCGCTATCTTCGCGTGGCGCATCAACGCCTGATATAAGAATAAATTTGTCAATTTGTGTTTCGATTCAGTAGCATGAAAATGGGTGCCTTCCCGCAGCGATCTGGAGCGGTTTCAGACATAGATTTCGCAATAAACTCGCCCCGGCATCTCGGCGTTTGGGCGTTACCGTTGATTCGGAATTAACAGACCCACTTACAGACGGTAATCTGGAAGGGGGGTAGCTACCCCCCTTCCAGATTCAAACTCGTGTTACAGACTGAATTTCGAGCTCCGCCCACGTTACTATCGTCATCATGTTCGATGACCACTGCCTATTCCCAACGTCAAGCCTCTAACAAGATCGTAAGACACTAAATACACAGAGCATATGGCTCAGGTACGTGTTGACTGCCTTAAACGACATTTACTATGTTTAAAAGCAAGAGTTATTCATGTAAGTAGTAGGTAGGCTCAATGAGTATGGCGGTCACCTTCAACATCGGCATAACGGAGAGCTACAGTTGATAGAAAGTGTTTACCCTTGAACT
>MLYV02000521.1:0-38033 GCA_001913855.2 Hermanssonia centrifuga | reverse complement strand
TCAAATGTTCTCAGCTATGTGACAGTGCTGTTATCAGAAACCCTCAAGTCAATATTGCAGTAGCGCTTGACCTGCCTGTGGGCATCACGCCGAGTGCGTACATACTTAAAAAAAATTAAAAAAAGAGTGCGTACATACTTACTGGATAACAATGCCGCTCTGGGACTGAGGCCGAACCCGATAGTAGCGCTGTGTCCGATAAGTTGAATATTGAATATTGAATGACAGTCGAAGTTTGATGGTGAAAGCTTTCGGCTCAACGCCAAACGGCCGGGATCGGTCAAAATAGCCAATATTTGATTGGACCTTCGCCCATGGAGGCCATTTATACCAGGTATAGGATCGGAGAAAGACCGCAATTTCGGCCAAATATCCACTCTTGGGATCGTAGGTCGGGCCTCCGGCGGGGTCAAAAAGGCGGGGCGCTTGATCGAACGTATAAGGCAATATGCCGGGGGCCTGTCGGGAATCGTCGGGATTCGGGACGCTTTTCAGTTTCAACCAGTACCAGTGCTCAGCGATATCCCGAGTCAACTTGGAAATAAAGTAAGATCCATTCGTGGCACTATCAAATCACTGACAACTGAATTACATGCCCCCCGTAGATGTTTCCTGATATGTCGTATTAAAAACGATTTATCAGACTCGAAGTTGGAGTTCTACTAAGTGCATATCTACCGCAGTCCAAGGCTCTGATGCTCATATACGTTTCGCCTCATGGCATCTTTGGAGATAATGAGGTGAGTATTTCGCAGTTCTAAAGGCCTTCTCCCTTACTTATTGCTGGTCATTGACGATATATTCGAACACAACAGACGCGTCCAAATATGGGATTTTCATAGTCCTTGCCTTTTCAGGAGCCAATGTAAAAACATCTAGTTTGGGCTTTCCACTTGTTATGGTGCGGCCTTGACGGCTCGGTCTGCGCTACTCGTGACGTGCTCTCCGTTCTATCATGCGTTCTAGGGAGCTGCCTTGTGTCTAGCTTGGAAACGTATTGTATTTTCGAGCACTCTTCAACACAGCGAGGCGCGGAGGAATGCCAACATTTCCCTGAAATTCACGGCGGAAGGAGTTCGTTAATGATCCTCTCTGATTCTTTTTCAATATACCCTGCAGTACCTCTTCGCTGTCAACCCCCCGCTCCTCGCTGGTTCGATTTGACGGGCGACCATGCGACCTGAGCTGCCTATTTTGTCATTTTTCTGCAGTGTCCTCCTCGTCGGGCTACTGCCTCTGCATATACAATCCCGCAACGTGGCGATACTATCCCTTATCGCTTGGCTGCTGGTCTGCAACATCATCCAAGGAGTAAATAGCGTTGTGTGGTCAGGTAACACCAGCCTTCGTTCACCGGTATGGTGTGATATTGGTGGGTAGTCTCAGCTTATGCGCCGTTCAATTTCACTGAATGGAGGCATAAGCCACCAAAATACTCCTAGGTGCTCGTATTGCCTTACCAGCGGCATGCACTTGTATCAGCGTGCACCTCCACACACTATCCTCAAGCCGTAACGCGAAGCAACGTCCTCATAGAACCTTATTTGAATTTACTCTATGCGTAATTCTCCCTCTCATGTACATGGCTTTTCGTGAGTATCTTTGGTTCTTACAATGAATTTTACCTCTTACTCCTGGTAGACACGATCGTGCAAGATCATCGATTTGATCTTGCTGAAGACTTTGGCTGCCTCTCATCCACCTTTCCCTCTGTACCTGCAATAATCTTAGTGTGGATACCACCATTAATTCTTTGTATCACTGGTCTCCTCTTCACAGGTCTCGCCCTGTGGACTCATACCCATCGTAATCCTCTCATATCTGATAGGGTTGGACTATCTCCACGGCTCATCAGCATGACATTCTTTCGTCCATTACTCACAGCAACCATTATCTCCATGCTTGTATTTTCAGCCACCATAGTCGATATCCAAGCTCGCGTAATGGGCAGCGGTGGTCTACAACCTTGGACATCCTGGTCGCAGGTGCATGCTGACCTCTCGGGTATTCGCATCATCCCTCAGTCGGCGCACCTCGATCTGGTCAGGATTGAGGCAACATGGTGGATTATTCCAGTATCGTCGTTGGCATTTGCGGTCATGGCAATCATAGGACTAGTGTATTGCGTACAGAACGACTCTTCCTACGCCAGCCGCTCCCTCGGGAAGTGGTTTCGTTCCACGATATTCCGCCAAGACAGTGACGATGACACCTTCATCCAATCTTCCAGACATTTCTCGTCGCACATCATTCTCAAATCTCCGACACCTCCTCTACCTGTGCATTTGCTCACCTCCGGTTGGGATGAGTCGTTGCGCCCTAGCCAAGCCGCTAAATTGAGGCCTAAACCTCCTGCACTGACTTGCGACATTCCAGTAACATCTTCCACGACGTCTACCCCCGACTCCGATGCCTCTTTCAAGGAGTCTACATTGACATATCTTCAATCGCCAACTGGCCGCGAAGCTCTTGAATTAGCCTCTCTCCCTTCCCTTGCCCAGATATCACCTCCTTTGCCTGCGACTACGCCACCTGACCACACAGATATTCTATCTTCTCCGTGGCCTAGACCACCTTCCACTGTTCCTACCACTCCTACGAAATCTATTTCTATACCATCACCAGAGGCAGCTTCTCGGTCACCTCGAAGACATAATCGCGCTCCTAGTCTGACATCATTGACTAGTAGCCTCTCGTCTTCGACCATCAGTAATAGTGCTTACATCAATGACCCTGACTTGTACCTCCACACTGTCTTGACATCGCCTCACCGACCACCGTTCCAAGATGCAGGGGTCCCTACTGACGGTCAGACATCCGGTACTCGTACTCCGACACGTCCTCGTCGCATGCCCAGCAAAGAGTCCATTGTCCACAAGAACTTGTCTTCCAGCATGAAGCGAGCCGCAGGGCGAAAAAAGGACAAGGAATACGGAGAGGCGATCTATATGACTGTGGTTCAGGAGACCCAAGCATTCTGAACGCCAAGCTGCATCTTATCACGTTCCTTGTTCTGATCACCACCTATGATATTCGACTCGGTTAGTCTCGAGTCAGCTATTTTGTTCGCCTTCCTGGTACATGTTTTCTCTTTCAACTCTATCTTTGTCCATACTATTCCGACCTGACCCTGCGTATCACCTGGACGTTACGTGCCTGGTCACAATGTAGCCATACCCGTTGTATTTTAGTTGTTTCTTATACGAAGTTCTGAGACTTGGAAATTGTGGCCGTATACACGGAGATTATGATCAATTTAGAATGGTTTTGCCTGACCAGTTGCGCGAGGCGCGATCGCGTGCCCAGTTACAACATGTCTCGGTTGCGGCACGCACCACTTTGTTTTTCTACTTTCACCTGCGACTCTATCTCTTATCCTGATCGCATGTAACCAACGACTCTCTCATACCAGCATCCAAAAAAGCCATCTTTCGTTACCATCGTGCATTAAACCCACTCACTATGGAGGCTGGACCGTCCTCGAGCGCACACTCAAATCATGTATATACGACTTCACCTCAAGATTCAGGATACGACGACTACTCGGACGCTGGCTCAGGCTTCCAGGAAGATGACTCCGAAGTGGAAGGGCAGGAAAAATCGGCGTCCGACTACTCCGACAGATATGAAGACGAGGTGCACCACCAGAAGGGGAAGGGGAAGGGGGCTGCGAACGGAGGATATGGGCCTGCAGGACTTGGCAAACGTCCTGCTACGAAAGTGGAGAAACAAGATCCAAAATCTTGGTCGGATTTAGATCTGTCTATGGTCGTTGCTTTGATCTCGCCCATAGGCAACTGGCTCACGGGCAGCGACCATGTCAAGAACCTTTTCCTCCTTCTGCTGCTCATATTTTACCTGCACCAGCTCATTGAAGGTACGTCCAACATATACATCACCAGCATCTACAAAATATTCAATAGACCACAGTTCCGTGGCAGCTATACCGCAACTCACGTGCGCGAATAATCTCGCCCAGTGTAGCTCAGAAATTGCGCAACTCAGCGAAGGCAGTCGACCAGGCTGCTGAAGTCGCCCTCACGGAGCTACGTGCTTTGGAGCTCTGTTATCTATGCTTGACGGTTGTCGGCCCCTTCCTCGGAGCCATGCTCATTCGCTACGTTTTTGCGGCCATGGAGGGCGTCGACAGTCTTTCCTGGTTCAGCACCACACTCTTCGTTCTCGCCACTGGGATCCGCCCGTGGTCCCACCTCATTACTCGTCTCCAGGAGCGTACAAGTGAACTCCATGAGACTGTAGACTTACCATCCAGCGAGCAGAGGGAGCGAGAGACGGACAAGAAGTTGCAAGTTGTCATGAAGCGTCTTGATGCCCTCGAGGATGATGTAATTCAGCTTAGGGCGAAAGCAGCAAAGATAGCCCCGCTGCAGGAGGCTTGCGATGAACTCAACGATGCCCTAGGCGACGTCGAACGTAGTCTGCTGCGTCAAGAGCGCAAAGTCGAAACTACTCGTATCTCGCAAGGCAGCCGACTAGCCGTTATGGAGTCAAATGTCTATCGACTCGAAGACCTCCAAAGGAAAGACCTCATCGCCAGACGCTCCTCCTCCAGAGCCACCGCAACTTTAGAAATCCCCGTATACCCCCGCATTCATTATGCTCTCGCTCGACTTTTTGAACTTCCTACCAAACTTCATACCATCGTGCTCACGTACCTGGCGGCCAACCCTGCGCAGAAAACGCTAGAAAACGCTTCTTCTTCCCCTCCTCACTCTCCCTTGCACAATAATTCAGATCAAGTCCATTACTTTAACGGTACGCCTCTCGAAACCATCCCGGAGGCTGCAGACTCTGATTCGGACGGTACATACGTCTCGGACAGAGTAGCCTCGCCTCCCTCGAAAGCGTCCACATTAGAGAAGAAGCGAAAGATCGCTGGTCGGAGTCGGAGTCGAAGCGCCAGTGGTCCCCACCCCTCTTTACGAAGACAGCAGTCTTTCAGCCACAAAGCATACGACTGGGCGACTGCTGTCGTTTCTTGGCCATACCATTGTGCATTAAATATTCTTATCATGGTGGTTCCGCTACCCATTCAAAGACTTTTTACATGAAATTAGCAGCTATGTGCCATCCCCCTGTATCTCTCCGTGTAGTTCCTCAATAGGCAAACGATGGAATAGCGTCGATTTTTCTTTTGTTACCTGCATGTACGTCTACATGTACGTCTTATACAGTCCTTTCGAAACAGTCCTTCACGATAGCAACCTCCCTATGATTACCTTGAACGCCCCAAAATCACCACTGCGCGGGTCCATCGCAACATCAACAGGTTGACATTATATGTACAATACAATGGCCTCATAGTGAATGATATAGCCGAAGTTTAATCGATTTTAATCATTGACCCTCGAATGCAATCTGCAGTCATAGAAAGATCTTTTAAGGGCGTGACGAGTTGCATTCTATAAATATATTCACCTTACGCAATTTGTTCTGTATCTCGATTTGCAGGAAGGTACTCCTCTGCCAGGTTGTGTTGTATAAAGCTACACAAGTATCCACGGGGTTCGAATCCGTCGTAGAAACGTCGGGAGTCATGGTGGATACGGAAGGGTTAGGGCAGGGTACTTTTTTGTTCTGAGCCTTGAACAACTCGTCCCACACAATCGGAAAGGATGCTACAGGCAATGTTGAGTCTAACAATGACAACCATGCTCTCGAGGGCCATTTTACCAAACCCGCGGTAGGAGCATGTTGGATGACGATTTGTGTAATGATAGTTCGACAAGCGTGATGGTACTTGATTAAACGATAGTATGCGTCTGCGGGCACATGTTCCATTGTAGGTGTATACTGGTGTTCGATATCGAGTGCGATCGAATATTTGGCAGCCTTTTGAGCCACTTCCATCCACCCCAACTCCACAGATAGGAAGTGAACGGGTACAGGCAGAGTTTCAGCTAACTGCAGTAGCTGCCGTTTCATTTCCTCTATAACCTTCGTAATATTGTATTTTCCGGCAGCTAAGGATGCAGCTCGGATAGCGGAAATATTCTTGAGCTCCGTGTGGTTCCAAGGATAACAAAGACGAAGGATTTCCCCGAGGGTCTGTCTTTCGATATCCACATGAACCACGGGTAGCCCGTTGGCGTATTCTGGAAATTCATCGTCAAGTAATTTGACTATGCTTCCCGCAGATGACAGGTCAAGGACAAGCTTATGGACACGGAAGTCGAATCCGTCCGATGCACGAACTACGAGATCGGCATCTTGCATGAGCTCTTGCATGTAGGCATAGTAGGGGCTATTCGTGGTCTCCAATTTGTGTGGCTTTCCTCTACGAGAAATGGCAGTGTTCTCGCAGAATTGGAAAGTCGGTTTGACTGCAGGCTCCTTCGGTGAGAGCAAGTATTTCACGAGTCGGGAATATGCGCCCGACGAGATATGCGCCATTTCAGGGATGTAGCTGGCACCGCCGACAGTAGATTCAAAATCTTCACTCCCTGGTATCACGATTCGCTGTCTTTTCCAGGAACCCGCAGCCTGCCCCGCTAGCTTCTCCTGTTTCAATCGACATGCAATAGCGTATACCTGAAGTGGATGCGTTTCCACGAACGGCTGCATTGCTATTGTGGCTAATTTGATCGGCTGACCCATCAGATATTTGGTCGCAGCCTCCAGGATATTGCCTACGATATGCAGATCTGTCATGATAGGATCGTCTACGGGATAGCAGAGGCGGAGTAGGCCGTCCATAGTCTGACTATCTTCGGACACTACTATAGGATCTGCCGTTAAATCCTCCGATTTTGGGAATGGTTGTGGTAAGGTGAACATATCGTTGAAGAAAGGGGAGGCTATGGAAAGGATGGCTTTGTGGAGGTGAAAGTCGATATTGTCAGATGTACGTATCACAATGTCGGATGATAGCAAGTTGTTGAATGGGGCCTCAGCGACGCCTGCTTTGTTAGCCATGATGGAACCTAGGAAATAGGAGTGTCAAGTTCAAGTCGGCAGAGACATGACCAAGTTAAAGTCAGATAACAAAGACCACTCAATCCTCGCCAGTACCATCACAGATCAAGCTTGAAATTGACTCGGACTGGGCTGAATGTTTGAAACACTGAATACCTGTAGGTTCAAGCAAATCCTGCACGTTTGACTCGGATTTGAAGTTAATATCGCGACGATAGCGAAAGCAGGAGAGATGTTCTGCGATAGACGCGCGGTCTCCGGTAGTTTTGCGTGACGCCCACTACTACACAGTGCACACTTAGTCCTTTCACAATAAGTGCTTCACACGCAGGTTCTAAGTAGTTGCATTCGTTCAATCAACGGTGAAGAATATACTACGGGGTCAGTGGGCATGGCTGAAATTGACGTTTGAAATTTGAAGCCTGAGATCGATACTAGTCTAGTACATCCGATTTCATCAAGTCCGAAGCCTCACCCAACCAGGGGACATCTGAGGTGTCTCGGATCATATGCTATCAAATGTCGGTGACATATCATAAAGTTAACAGCATTATCACCAAGTGCAGGCAGACACCCCAACCATGGTTCATGCATCGAACTGAATCTACCAGGAAGATCTTATGAGGATGCTGGAAGACAATGCACGTTTTGATACTCACTTTATGTAATTCGTTCTTTATCTCTGTTTCCAGCGATTCGCTCTTCTTGACGATTTCTTCTATCGATATTGTATAATCGGGGGGAATTGTGTCATAGCATTCGTCATCGTAGTAACGGCCATGTATGGAAGGGTTTGGGCACTTCAGTGCGCTCCTGGCAATGGTCAACTCGTTTTCTACTATAGGCGACAACAGAGTTGTTAGTAGATGTTTTGGACCCATCAACGATGCCCATCCTGTTGTTTTCCACTGGCCGAGATATGTATCTGGAGTATGTTGTGCCACAATTTTCTCGATGCTGCTCCTACAGGCATGGTTGAACTTGAGCAGACGGTAATACGCTTCTGCGGATCCATACTCCATCTCAGATGTATACTCTAGCTCGAGGTCAGGACCGATTGAGTATTTTGCGGCTGCTTGAGCCACGTCCGTCCATCCGAATTCGGCGGAAAGAAAGTAAACGGGTAAAGGACGGCTCGAGGCTAAGTTCAGTAGCCGTCGTCTCATTGCCCCGAGAACCCCAGAGAGCTTGTATCTCCTAGCTGCTACAAGGATGGCCCATATCATAGACATATCCTCATATTCCGTATGGTTCAGAGGATAAAGAAGGTGCAGGATTTCATTGAGGACCTGCCCTTCTATATCCACATGAACCACAGGTAGCCCATCAACGAATTCGGGGGGATCGTGCAGCGATTCCAATATACTATCAGCAGACGACAGGTTTAGAATGAGCTTATGAGCAAGGAAGTTGGTGCCATCGGGTGTCCGGATTACAAGATCAGCGTCTTGTAAGGGTAGCTCGGGTCGGATACTAGGAACAGGGTCGTCTATAACCTCGTGAGTACCGCCGTGGGAATTGGTTTCTGGCTGGGAGAATGGAGAAAAATTTGCCAGAGGTAAAGATGAGCGAATGTATCGGATGAGTCGAGAGTATGCACCACATGTGATATGCGCCATTTCAGGCACATAGCTTGCTCCGCCAGTGGTAGAGGAAAAGTTGGCGGTGTTTAGGACAGAACCCCTCTGACTTTTCCACGACTGCGCAGCTACCTTTGCCAATTCTTCGACTTTCAACCGGCATGCAATCGCATATATCTGAAGCGGGTGGGTGACCACGAATGGCTGCATCGATACCTTGACTAATTTCTCTGCCTCTCCCATCTGGTATTTGATTGCTGCCTCCAATACACAACCCAGAAGGGATATATCTGTGATGACAGGATCATCCACTGGATAACAGAGGCGGAGCAGACTGTCTAGAGTCTGACTGTCCTCGGAGATGATTATAGGTTCTTCGATGACTTTCGCATCGGAATTGATCGATGGCTGGATCAATGAGAACAAGTCATTGAAGAAGGGAGATGCTATCGAAAGGATAACCTTATGGACATAGAAGTCAACGTTGTCAGATGTGCGTAGAACTGCGTCCGCTGAAGGGATGTTGAATGGTGCTTGAGCGAGTTTGATTTGGGTCGCAGCCATCAGGGCTGTATGAGTCTGTTAACATTCATAGTGCATCACCCATAGATTGTCTGGTACAACCTTATTCGAAATTTTTAGAATTCCAAAGTATACATACTCAACGCTTTTTGTGGTGCGAGTTCAGAATAAAGTCTTTGGGCGCCAATATCAACGTGTCTTCTCTGGAGTAGTTCCAACCTGTAGTACTTGCCCCCATATTATTCGAGAAGTTTGCGACTCCGGCTCAAACCTCAGGCCTCAGCTTGGACTTCCGCGTAGCATCTCTCAACATCTGGCTCATTGAAATTGACCACTGCGGGGCGTATCGCGGTCAAACCGATTCACGCTATCTTTATCCGGGATTCTGTAGTCGTCGTATATCTCAACGAAGACGAGGTAGCTGAGACTGAGTACGGAGTTCAGGGCTTCACAACGGAGGAGAATAATATGACGCATGTTTCTATCTTTATCATAGGTTTCGTTCATATTCATGATTCAATGAGTTCTATTTCACAGACCCTCTTTGATATTGGTTCCTGTGTGAGGCCTTTCTTTCCGGCCATGGACGATTTCGCTCACGAAAGGAACGTTTCTGCTCCACCTGCTAGTGTAAATTCGTTCAGATGGAAACACGAGGCCATGAGGTATGCGCTGAGATTAGCTTTTATGTACAGGCACTCATTCTGCGAAAACAGGTAGTCAGGCAGGCAGCTAGTATGCCTAGTTTTGTCACCGTGGCGCTATTTCTTCCGCATGCTAGATTCGGTGTCGTCCTTTACAACGACGAATTCAAAAATCAGACCGCGTTCATCACTGGGGAAAGGTGTTCACCTCGTAGTAGGCATCTGGCGGGAGTTCTTGATAGAACTGAGGTCAAGGGCTTTGTCATGCCGGGCGATTTCAAGGTCCTTGCTTCCATTATTGGAGAGCACAGTGTCAAGACAGTGCGAAACTCCACTTCAAGAGAGAGAGAAGAGGAGATTTCAGAAGGAGATGATCTCCCTTCCCTCCCTTTTCTCCACCCCCCTCCCGATCCTGATCCCGGATACTATCTTTTTCCTCTCCCTCCGTCAAGGACACGCGTGTCCGGTTGGGTCGTCATGACACCGTTTAGAAGTTCTCTGGTTATCCTCAAGCAGCTCCTTCCACCCGTCGCTCTGAATGGTTGGAACACTACTATCCTAGAAATTGGGAATGAGACATCGATGCGAGGATATCTGTCAGCTCAACATTCGCATCACGTTGGTGCGTGCCTATATTTGGCGATTGATCAGCAGTATAACAGCGAGAGTGTCTAGTTTCTACTCCCCCGGACCAAACACACACTTTTGCCAGCCTCCACAATGCCATTGCCTTCGACCACCGTTGCGGAGGCCCCTTTCAATAATATCCAAACCGATATCATCTTGCAGACGTCAGATGGCGTCCAATTCCATGTATGGTCCATCATCCTCGCTGAAGCATCCCTCGTTTTCCGCGACATGTTCACTCTTCCGCAACATACCATCCAAGGCTCACCAACAACCCCAGTCATTCCCGTAACAGAGGCCAGTCGAATTCTCGACCCTCTACTACGTTTGTGTTATCCGGTAGACGATCCGGTCTTACCAGACTTGTCATCACTAGGGTATGTTTGGGAGGCCGCATGAAAGTATGCTTTGGACGAGGCGACCAAACTCGCTACTACAGCGGTGCATGCCTTCATAAGCACATGCCTACTTCAGGTTTTTGCCCTCGCTTGCAGACTAGAAGCCGAAGAAGTCAAATTGGCAGCGAAGGCGTGGAAGTCTTCTGAGACTTTCCGGTCCCTCATTTCCTCTGGCAATCCAGAGGTATTCTATTATACGATAGCAGGTGCAAGCTACATACCCGAGATGTCGTGAATACCTCGACAATTCGACAGATGTTGCAGATAGCATCTCTATATAAGATGTCGAAAGTAGTCGAAGTCTTGAAGAAGCGAGTCATGGATCTGCTAGACCGATACCCCCTCTCTCTCTATTTCGTCGCCGTCGAGCAAAGTTGGATGGACGTGGCTGAAGCTGCTGCCCGACAGCTGGCGAAAGCCCCGATTGAAAACCTATTCGTAGAGGAAATGGAGGAATTTCCCACTGACGCATACCACCGCTTGCTGAAATATCACCACGCGCACACTGTAGTAGTAGCAGATATCGCGGCGCAGTACTCGAATGGAGCGAAACGATGGAAGAAGTTGAAGCTTCACAACCACGGCGATGACTTTCTCACAGCGAAGGCGATGGTTCCAATCTTACTTCCCGTCTTGGGAATGAATTTGGAATGGAAAAAGGAGAGAGAGGGTTCTGCCTCCCGATTTATGGGCAGTTTGACAGCGATAATGAATAAGAGTCGGACAATGGCATCGGACATAGAGAAAGCAATATCCAATGTAAGTACTTGTTTTTTTTCGGTTGTCAGTAAGATCACTTAGATCATTTTTAGCTCCAAATTTAGAAAAATTCTTTATGTTATGCCTCGCGGTTGAGTTCATTGTGAGAGCGCGCGGTGCCCCGGACAGTGCGAATCTTTACTTCGAGAAAACAGTGTAGGATGTACGGCTTATCCTGATACTTAGGAGTTCTTTGGTTTTCTTCGAGCAGCAGATCTGTCTCACTTTGTCACCTCATCCAGTTGGGAAACACTGTTCTCGAAAGACCAGGTATAATCAATATGCTTCCTCTCCCATTATCAAAATAGCGTGCTGAAGGTATTGATTCAGATCTCTGATACTTTCAACAACGTTCTAAAGAGTGGCAGATTATATAAATTCCCCGCAGTTGATGTGATACAGGGACATCTGTTAGCTTTGTAATCGCCTCGTGTTAAAAGCGTGCTCCTAAAATCAGTGATTGATAGGTATCATAGCAAGGAAGTTTGCTTACAATTCATCAGACCCAGCATACACCTTTGCCAGGTAGTCCCATAATGTCATCGCAGTCGATCACCACCGCGGAGGCCCCTTTCAATAACATCAAGGCCGATATTATCTTGAAGACGTCTGATGATGTGCAGTTCCATGTATGGTCCATCATCCTCGCTGAAGCATCTTCCTTTTTCCATGATATGTTCACTCTTCCGCAACCTACCATCTCACAAACAGCGCCAGTCATCCCGGTTTTAGAGGCGAGTCAAGTTATCGACCCTTTACTACGTTTATGTTATCCGGTAGACGACCCAGTCTTAACAGACTTGTCATTACTGGGACGTGTCTGGGAGGCCGCACGAAAGTATGCTTTGGACGAGGCGACCAAACTCGCTACTACAGCTGTGCATGCCTTCATAAGCACAAGTCCACTGCAGGTTTTCGCCCTCGCTTGCAGACTAGAAGCCGAAGAAGAAGTCAAATTGGCAGCGAAGGCATGGAAGTCCTCTGAGACTTTCCGGTCTCTCATTTCCTCTGGCAATTCAGAGGTATTTGATTATACGATAGCAGGTGCAAGCTACATACATGAAATGTCGGGAATCCCTTCTGGAGCATATTACCGCCTACTTTCCTTCCTGCGTGCAGACCATGATCCCGACACTCCCATATGCACG
Organism: Hermanssonia centrifuga; assembly: GCA_001913855.2. NCBI lineage: Eukaryota > Fungi > Basidiomycota > Agaricomycetes > Polyporales > Meruliaceae > Hermanssonia > Hermanssonia centrifuga. Next base: position 25,419 of record MLYV02000521.1, on the reverse strand, counting down.
ACGCCTGTCATAGGGCATCCAGAGATCGAAACAACCAAACATCCCTTCTCATTCGATATACCATGCTCAGCAGATGCGGACGTCGTGATTCGATCCTCGGATGGGGTTGATTTCCGTGTTCACAAATTAATGCTTCGCTCTGCGACTGCCGAGGGACTACTTCAAGGCGACGCCACAACGCAAATGGTCGTGGAAGGTTTACCTGTGATCGAGGTGGCGGTGTGCGGCGAGATCCTCGCAGAAATTTTGAAGCTGTGCTATCCGATGTACAAGTTCTTAGTTGAAGACTGCTCGATAATTCGGCAAATGTTGCAGATAGCATCTCTATATAAGATGTCGAAAGTAGTCGAAGTCTTGAAGAAGCGAGTCATGGATCTGCTAGACCGATACCCCCTCTCTCTCTATTTCGTCGCCGTCGAGCAAAGTTGGATGGACGTGGCTGAAGCTGCTGCCCGACAGCTGGCGAAAGCCCCGATTGAAAACCTATTCGTAGAGGAAATGGAGGAATTTCCCACTGACGCATACCACCGCTTGCTGAAATATCACCACGCGCACACTGTGATAGTAGCAAATATCGCGGCGCAGTACTCGAATGGAGCGAAACGATGGATGAAGTTGAAACTTCACAACCACGGCGATGACTTTCTCACAGCGAAGGCGATGGTTCCGATTTTACTTCCCGTCGTGGAAATGAACTTAGAATGGAAAAGAGAGAGAGAGGGTTCTGCCTCCCGATTTATGGGCAGTTTGACAGCGATTATGTACAAGAGTCAATCAATGGTTTCGGACATTGAGGAAGCCATATCCAATGTGAGTGCTTGATTTTACTAGACGTTGATAGCATAACTGAGGTTATTTTCAGCTTGAACTCTGAAAGGGCCGTGTCCTCTTTGACGGGATAGTAATAGTATTGGGTAGCATGAATTGCGCGTCAGTGTACTATGTTGGGACTCGGTGTAGGTATACTGTCGCAGGTACCAGTTACTGCATTCCTAGGATCATGACAACACTGCCAGTGTATTCATCAGTTACTATGGAACTCGCAGGTATTCAAGCGATTCAGTGCGCCTTGCCAAGTTATACACATTCTGAATGCTACTTGTAGCACTGATGAATGAATTCCTGACCTTGAGAGGGGATCGAACCTGCGGCGTACTACGGATTTCTAGTTTGAGATCATATCGATCCCGGGAGTCGTGCCACAAAATCAACAGAATCCAACATATATTTGATCCGCACCTGCTCAACTAACGCGTCCCGCCATCGTCAACAACTCGTTGAACTAATTCCTAGCGCTTTCCTAGCCCAGAATCAAAGAAAAAGAGAGTCGTCGATATGCTCGAATGCAGTCTCTCGCTGTGTTCCTTCTATGCAGTGAGCAGGGTCGGACGAACGTCGCCGAGGTTACCGCAAGGCACGTCGCAATACGAAAGACGCGACTGAAGATAATTGAAGACGAATATACGCCCGGAATGGAGGATGTCTCGGTGACTGTATACTGTCGCCTTCCCTTAAATGGATATTTTGAACTTGAAGAAGGACGGTCAGTTATCAGAGACACTGGCCCGCAGATAGTAAGAATGAGTGACATCCCCTTATTTTGAACAAACAGTACTCACAGACCTCCCCTAGCTCCTTCAGTATTACCTGAACTACGCCGACATTGAGATCCATCCAATTCTGACACTCGTTTCATGCGGCTCTGCCCTCTGATTACTCGAGCTTGGCTTGATCTAGTCCAAACAATGTCGAGTTTCTATTGGAATCAGACCCTCTACCAAGCGACATCTTCGCATCCGTTGTCTACTGGGAGATCAATGTACTATATGGTGCTTAATTCTCCCTCCGAAATTCATTGCAGATACACTCGGCGGGGCGCTACTTCGAGTTCTACGTCGGAAATTGCGTCAGTCATTTTCAATCAATCAATGCTCTTACGGCTTCGGTGTGTGGCAGATTGGTCACACTTACCGTCCGGAAGTCTATCTCTCATATCGATACGGAGATCTACTGTATGGGTTTAATTCACCTCGCGTCCAGGGCGCTCCCAAGCCCTAGTCATCAGTCTCTTCTTATCTAACTCATCCCCAAACTCCCCGCAACCTCTTCACTTATACAGTGCTCGCCATAACACTCATGTCTCCGCCTACATTGTCCACTGCTAGGTCTCCTTTCGACAACGCCAAGGCCGATACCATATTGCAAACCTCCGACAACGTCCAATTCCACGTGCGGTCCGCGATCCTTAGCGAAGCATCCTTGGTATTCTGCGGCATGTTCTCTCTTCCCGAACCCACAAATCCACCAGAGACACCAGTCATCACTGTTACAGAGGACAGTCGCACCATGGATGCACTGCTTCGCCTGTGTTACCCTGTCTGTGACCCCGTCTTCACGGATCTCTCTTTGCTAGAGTATGTCTGGGAAGCAGCACGGAAATACGGATTTGACTATGCGGCTGAAAAGGCTGGGAGAGCTGTGAAAACATTCCTGGGTACATCTCCTTTACGTGTTTTCGCAATTTCTTGTAGATTGGGGGTGGAGGATGTGGCGGGATTAGCAGCGATTGCTTGGAAGAATTCCGATACTTTCAAATCGTTGTCTTCTCTGCAGACTCCGAGAAAATTCGAAGGCACGCTCGCAGGCGGCAGCTATGTAACAGAGATGAAGAACATCTCATCCGAGGCCTATTATCGCCTGCTGTCCTTCCTCCGTACCAATCCCAATCCTCAAAATCCTCGTTTTTGTGGGACATCCGTTTCACTCACAGTTCGTCAGAACTCTCAGAGGGTGCATCCTACCTTTGATGTACCGAGCCGAGCTGACGCAGACTGCGTAATCAGAGCCTCAGATGGGGCGGAATTCTTCGTTCATAAATTGATGATTCGCTCGGCATCTGCAGAGGCTTTACTCGCTGGAGAAGGAAGCTTGGACCTTCGTGTGGATGACTTGCCTATTGTCGAGGTGGAAATACAAAGCGACATCCTCGTCGAACTCTTGAAGCTATGCTATCCCACAAATACTCTCTCGGTGGATGACTGCGCGAAGATCCGACGCATGCTGCAGGCTGCGTCCTCGTACAAGATGGCGAGGATAGTCGATATCATAAGGAAGCGAGTCATGGATTTGCTAGATATGCATCCTCTCCCTTTATTTTTCATCGCCATAGAGCAAAGTTGGGAGGATGTCGCTGAAGCCGCCGCAAAGCGTATCGCAACGGGCGCGATCAAAGATCTGTATACACCCGAAATGAAGGACGTCTCCGCAGCAGCACACTTTTGCCTACTGAAATACTGCCACCAGTACTCGGTCATAGTTTCTGATGCAGTATCGCGGTATTCGACAGACGCCAAACTATGGAAGCAACTAGAGTTCGCACTCGACAGTGCGCTCCTCATTTCGGACTCGATAGTCCATGTGCCGTTGCCTATCGTTGAAAGTTCGCTATCCAGCCGGAATGGCTCCAGTATACATGAAGTGGTAGCGAAGAGCGAGGCAATGGCTTCCAGGATGAAGCGGGATATGTCTCAGGTGAGCAGCAACGTAGCTTTACAAGTAGCCAGCCATATCTCAATGTTCGTTCCTAGCTGCATCTTGCCTTTGAGGCGTTGCGCTGAGGCTCCGCATAAGCCGTATAATTCCAACATAGGATAGAGGGTAGTCCGGGAATGTCCAGACATGATGTCTAGTCTAGTCCTGGACTACCTCCCTTTCCGAGATGGATACGCCTTATCGAATCATGCTTAGCTTTCACATCGCATCAATTTGGTAAAATATCTATGCTTCCTATGTTGTCTCTGGGCATGTTCTAGTTGAGGCGGACGATGTCATACCCAGATACAAAATTTTCAGCTTGAATATTTGCTCTACTATTTTGAAGGCTCGACTTATTTTGCGCATTTGCCAATAGTTGGATTGGGTGACTGCTCGTCTCGTTCGCTGATATCGATAAATCGTCAGCACAAAGGTTAACGTTCAAGATACAGCTTCGGACTGATTTCTTACGTGTCCCAGTCGCGAGCGATAATCTAGAAATTTGCACTCAAGTTTCCGACTGGAGGAAGCTGGAGGAGGACTCCGGCTGGGATCAGCCACAAATTCAACAAATCCAAACACACGCACGTGGCTTAAACACCCGCAGTGGCGCCGGAGTCTCTTGCATTTGTTGGTTTTCCTACAAACATCTTCGCGACGGTCTCTCGCAATTTATGGTTGGTCGACGATTCAGTGCATATATCCACGTCCCTACGTGGTTCAAATGGTGAAGGTCAGTCTGCCTTGCAGAGTAGCCAGGGGATCGGACACTAGGTGAAAGTAATATCAGTATCATGAACTGCATCGCTAAGCTAATCTCTATGCGTTTCTCTTGCCATATAGTAAAGTTGTGGCGATGCCACTTACACTGCCGCACAAAGGTGTGCTGGACTATGGCAAGGCTCTGCCCGTATTTGTCGTTCCCTCAGCCATTCTCGGTTCATCCCACATCGGGCTAACACCCTGTGGGAGTAATTTGGGCAGCTACACCCCCAGAAAGTCTGTCGTCTATCGAGATGAGGATACACGTTGAATAAATAATCACGCTATATCAACGGCGTGCCAGACCTGGATAGTACAAGTAAGGCGACGCCTGATTCTCTACGCTCTCACCTCTCGTCCCCATCCACGGTCCTCGCATTAGCATGTCGCTCTCGCCAAAAACCACCGCGAAGGCCCCCTTCGACAATGTCAAAGCTGACGTCATCCTGTGCACATCAGACGATGTTCAATTTTATGTCTGGGCCATCATCCTCGCCGAAGCATCCCATGTTTTCCGCGATATGTTCTCTCTTCCACAACCCACGACATCATCAGGGACGCCGATTATCGTATTATCAGAGGACAGTGAAACTTTGGATGTTCTACTCCGTCTATGTTACCCAGTGCGAGATCCATCTCTCACGGATTTGACGATGCTAGGAAAGGTTTGGGAAGCGGCGAGGAAGTATGAACTGGATGAGGGGGCTGAAATCATTGCGAATGCCGTGCGCTCTTTTTTGAGTACTCGTCCGTTGCATGTATTCGCAATTGCTTGCGGATTGGGAGTGGAAGAGGAATCAAGGCTGGCGGCAGAGGCGTGGAAAGCTTCAGAGACTTTCAAATCCATTAGTTCCTTGGAGGACCCGGACACGTTCGAACGTACAATAGCAGGTGCAAGCTACATACCCGAGATGGCAAACCTCCCGTCCGGGGCGTTTTATCGTCTACTATCCTTTCTCCGGTCATCTCCCGACTCAGACATTTCGCTCTGTGGGACACCTACACAACATTATCCTTCGCCCGACGATATCAAAACTCCCCTGGTATTCGATGTACCCTGCCCAGCCGACGTAGACGTTGTAATACGAGCATCAGATGGCATGGACTTCCCCGTTCATAGTTTGATCCTGCGCTCAGCATCTGCGGAGGGGCTACTTGACTATAGCAAGACGAGGACAAAGGTGCGGGCGGGGAGCCTTCCCATTGTTCAGGTGCAGGCACCCAGCGATATCCTCGTAGAGCTCTTGAGACTCTGCTATCCCATGAACAGCCCCACCATTGACGACTGCTCCAAGATTCGACAGATGCTACGGTTTGCTTCTCTTCACAAGATGACAAAAGTAACCGAGGTCTTGAAGAAGCGGGTCGCCGATATACTACAGGTGTATCCTGTCCGTCATTTTTTCATCGCAATCGAGCAAGGTTGGAAGGACGTTGCACAGGATGCCGCAAGGAATGCCGCGAAACACCCGATTGACGATGTATATACGTTAGAGATGGAGGATATCCCCGCGGCGGTGTATTATTCCCTCCTTCAATATCATCGCTTTTACACCACCACAGTAGCCGATGTATCGTCACGACATATAAACCAGCCATGGAGATGGGAAGTGACGACTCGGATGTCCAAACTTGGACTAGCCCGGTTGATTGCCATTTCAAAGTCGTTGACTCCGATACCGTCGATCGTCGTCGTAGATGCCCTACAAAAGGCATTCACGGCAGACGAGGAGACATCTGCGTCAAAGGCACCGATAAACCTTTCACGTCTTATTACAGCGGGTGAAGAAATAATCACCGAGATTGAGAGAGAGACTTCTCGGGTGGTTGGCACCTGGCTTGATTGAACTTTTTCAGACCATTTCTAGGTCCGGCTTTGTTCGAACGATGAAATCCCAGCTGCTTAACCACACAATCGTGGAATTGGGTGTCAGTGTGCTAATGAAGTCAACTTTCCCTTCATATATATCTTGTCGAGGGGTGGTGTGTATATTATTTAGTGTCCCAATTATATTTCGACCAAAAAGCGCATGAACTACGCTGTTAGACTTACACCCACGTGCTCTGAACACGCGTCGCGCCACTCGCCCTGCGCGTCGTGTGAGCCACCTTGCTCGACGGCGTCGACGACCACGACCACGACCGTGAAGACGACCACAGTTCTTCGAATCTCCCCCTTTGCCAATCTTTGCAACTCTGTTGGATAAATTGAAAGGGAACCCTTACCGTGAGTTACCTAAATATTATATCATATTTGTAGATCATTCAGCAAATAAAAATGGAGAAGTGTTCTGTCCATTTGTTTGCCCGGGGATTGAGAGATTCATAGATGGCAGCGGAAGGAGGCGTATCGAAATCTATGTCGAGTCCTTAAAGACTGGGAATCACTACAGTTTATTCGTCCAACCTTCGCATCCGCACCTTGATTGCTTCCGGTGATATTTATCTGACATTAGTGCACTCCATCCAGATCCTACATATACTTCAGGCATGCCCTCGAACTCTGAGGCGTCCCTCTCCAAAGCAACGCCGTACCTTCTGGCTCTGAAACCACATCTCCCATCAGAGTACAGCTCACACCTGGATGCATGCACACCTTCGGACGTCGCTCTTGTAGATCGGCTTCTTAGATTTGTGGCAGGTGGTGAATGCCCAAAGAGTGCAGGCGAGGTGGTACAGAGGGAGTGGAAGGAAAAGCAGGTCAGTGCGATGAAAGTCATCCGTGACCTCGTCAGCCCATCAGGACAAAGTGCGCCCGCCGTAGCTACACATTCCAACGGAAATGGAAACGGAAATACCGCCGTCAAACGTACTCGAGACGATGACGACGACGATGTGGAGACACAAGTCACCAAAAAATCACGGACGTCACCCACACCCGCACAATCGCCCGCCCCTTCCTCTACAGAAGATATCACACTCCATACCTTCCACGCCCTCTCACTCCAAGCACCTCTTCGCAAGAAACTCGACGTATCCATTCATGAACACACGCTCCGACTCGTCAACCCATCTTCCCAAGCCATCGAAGCCTCTATCCCCTTGACCTCTCTCAAACGCGCCTTCCTTCTCCCCACACGAGGCAAGACAAAGAGACATTGGACGGTTGTAATTTTATGGAGCGACACTCCTGCGTTGACCGGCAAGGCTGCTGAGAAAGCTGCCGCCGTTGCTGCAGCTAATGGAGACGAGAAGATCGAGGAGAGACAGGTAGCGTTTGGTATTGATGCTATACCGACTGCAGCGTTTGTCGTGACAGATCATACCACACTTACGCCTTCCAAAACGACTCATCCGAAAGGCACCGCTACGTACCCGGCCCTTCGTACATTTCTCCAACACCTCCCAGTCCCGCTCATCGAGCCCTCTACCTCTGTGTTCCAAGCATCTTCATCTTCCGGTGGCGATCCGACCGCGGGCGTACAAGCCTATCGCAGTGCCAAAGAAGGGACACTGTGGTTCTTGGACGGAGGTGTCCTGTGGGATGGGCGGCCCTCGGAGTATTGGAGCTTGGGGGATCTGGTGAAGGGGAATGAGGAGCGGAATAAGGAGGAGAAGGACAACGGCGGGACGGGCGTCGAGGGTGTGAGGATTGTAAGTGCGACCGGGAGGACTTGTTCGGTGTTCTTGAGGAGGAGGGTGAATGTGGAAGGCAAGAAGGGCAAGGATGGGCGTGGGGCTAGTGAAGAGGGCGAGGAGGAAGACGAGGAGGAGGAAGGTGAAGAGGAGGAGGAAGAGTCTGTTGAGACGGACTTTGGCATGGTTGATGGGAAGGAACAGGAAGGAATCCGCAGATGGGTGAAGGCGAGACGACATCTCTTTGGCGTCGCTAACCCTTTGGCCAGCAACGCCAAAGCTAACGGAAAGCGCAAGGATGTCAAAGGCAAGGGCAGGGCAACGGAAGCCGACGAAGAGGAGGAAGAACTTGATACCGAGTTGAAAGTGGACGTCAAAGGCAAGGGCAAAGCCATCGCGATTGAAGACGACAGCGAGGACAGCGAGGACGATGATTTTGTCGATGGGAGTGAGAGTGATGGAGGAAGTGCGACGAGTTCCAGTGATGATTCGGATAGGGAAGCAGGAGATGACAATGGATCGGGATATGAAGACGAAGATGTGGACGAAGATGTGGACGAAGATGTGGACGGCGAAGATGAGGATGGGGATGAAGAGATGCTTGACCCAAAACACCATCCCCTTCTCCGCCCCGGTGCGATGCCACGGATGTCAAAAGCTGCCATTGAAGCTGCGGTGGGTATGGTCAGTGAGGATCTGTTTGGTGGCGGTGGTGCTGGTTCGGGTGGGAGTAAAGCCAAGGAGAAAGGGCGTCCAGGCAGTAGTAACCGGGCGAGTGGGAGTAGTAGTAAGGGGAAGAAGGCACAAGAGGAGGAGGAGGAGAGTGAGAAAGAGAGCGAGGAAGAGGAAGAGGACGAGGAGGATGAGTTGGATGATTGATTTGCGTAAAGAAAGGGACGCAGTGCTTTTTCTTCTTTCAAGTTTCGGAATCGTATGTGGTCTCTGGAACTCAATCATGTTATGCTGATTCGTTCTACCTCTGACATGTTATTTGGATGGACCCTCAACAAGCGTTGCTCCAAACTAAGCATGCATAGCACAATATATGTGTTCATATCTATGTAACTTTATACTTTCACTTTCTATCGTACAGCCGCGCATTGATTCGACGGTCCGACTCATGCGCTGTTCCCTTTCCCATCGTCAGAACTTTAAACGCTATCAGTCCTCGGACATAAAACGTGAGTTGCATTCTCAAAGTCGTCTCTATCTCATATACTGACCACCATGGATTCTTGCTTCCTCCTGGGTCCCATTATCTGGGATAAGATCCGTCCGCGTGTGCTTCACCGGTTATCTCGTCAAACTCCGGTTCATTTGGCAGGGGGGCGTGTCAAAATTCCAGGTTCTGAAACTCTGCGTCCATGACTGAGGTCTCTGGTTATGGTAAGAATGGTTACGACACACGAATCAGCGTCAGTTCGACATCAGTCGTGCAGTGTGACGTCTGCGGGGTCGCAGATCCGGGGTAAGTCACCCTCCTATTCACATCTTCATGGAATAGTCCTCGGAGACTCTTCTTGAATCGCACGCGAACCTTGAAGCCCGTCCAATTCTGCAACGATGCTCTGCTCGGGGGTTCACTGACTGCGGCTACTACTGCTCGTGTGCGCGCGTCCCGGGCGTAGACGCCCCGGAGTGGTGCGGTGTCTATCATTAGTGCGAAGGGGTACGTCCAACATCTCATCTCCGATGACTTATCTCATCCCATTCTCTTATCTACTTCACTCAAGCATGCTGAGCCGCGCGGTTATGGCATGGGTATGGGAACCGCCCTATTGCATATAAGACCTGCGACACACGACCTGGAACCCCTATCCCATTGGCAACATACGGCCGCCGCTGACGCTCTGTGTGTCTCCTTTACCCTGTCCAGGCTTCCCCTATCTTCTGCTCAAGCCCATGATGACTCTCCCTCGTTTATATCTATTGCCCTTAGTGCTGACAACCTTGGTGTGCTCCACGCTAGCACTACCTACCTCCCGATCGTCACAGTCCCCATTCGCGGCACCACGACCGTCCCAACCCCGGGATGCAAAGGTCCTTGTACTCGGCGGTGGTGTAGCTGGAGTCATTGCAGCTCGTACGCTCCATGAGCAAGGCATCTCGGAATTTATTATTGTGGAGGCAAGACATGAACTGGGCGGACGCCTGATGAGCCATACGTTCGGGGTGCCGGGACGTGAGTATACAGTCGAGCTCGGTGCGAACTGGGTACAAGGCACGCAAAGTGGCAATGGACCGGAGAATCCTATATGGACGCTAGCGAAGAAGCACGGGCTTCAGACGCAGCACAGTTCGTATTTCGATGGATTATGTGAGTACCCGTCGTATGTTCGATATTTTGGTGAATAATATGTTTAGGATTGTAGCAACATTTGACGAGACAGGACCTGTTGACTATATTGACGTATTTAATGCTTCTGTCAAGAATTTCGATCGTTTGATCGCGTCTGCAGGTACCGTTGTCTTCTTATTCGGGTCCCTTGCTCTCTGCGACTCATGTTCGTCCGCGTCCGAAAGGCGCCCGTGTACCGAAAGGTCTTGTCGATGCAAGTGCTCGGAGTGGCTACTCCCTAACAGGCTCAAGTCCCCAAACGCCCCACGAAATGGCTTCCGAATATTATCAGGTAAACATCGTTCATCAATGTGCAACTGAACATGGTGACACATATACTATCTCTATAGTTTGATTGGGAATTCACCTCTACGCCGGAAGAGTCATCTTGGATAGCAGCTTCATGGGTGCATTTCTGTTCATTTCCACCTCGCTTTGGGGGCGAAAGCTTAACCTCGCTTGGTCTTGCATAGCGCTCTTACTGACTTTATCTTTTCATCACCATGGGTACTGCCTCTCACGTTCTCCTCCTCTCATAACATGCAATGCATATTGCACCCTGACGATCTACAGAACAACAACTCCACGTTCTCCGGCTTCTCGGAGGAAAACGTCATGTCGGTTGACCCACGAGGCTTCAAATCGTTCCTTCAGTCCGAAGCGGACACCTTCCTTGAGGAAGAACAAGTGCGTTTGAACTCGACCGTCAGCGTTATCTCGTACACTGAGGGTGGTGTACGAGTTGCGTTGACGGACGGGCAGACATTAACGGCGGACTACGTTATATGCACTTTCAGGTATGTTTTTGCAATTAATCTGACCTATAAAGCTAACCTACGCGCAGTTTGGGAGTTTTACAGCACCAAGATGTCCAATTCCAACCTCCATTGCCTCTTTGGAAACGAGAAGCCATCCATAGCATGAATATGGTAAGCCGCAAATTCAATATCCAGAACCATGAAACTCACAGGAACTATGTTGCAAAAGGGTGTTTATACCAAGATATTCCTCCAATTTCCCTACAAATTCTGGTTTGATACAGAGGTACTTGTGTGATTCCTCTCTACCTGACTCTTCTCTTTCTTGTTCGTTGAACCAATATCTCATCGGCTATGGTATCACAGACTGGTTTATACGCAGATCGCGAACGAGGCAGATATCCAATTTGGGAAAGCCTTGATCACCCAAATTATTTCCCAGGCTCTGGCATTCTATTCTGTACAGTCACCGTACGTTTCTATCCCCTCCTTACCCTTTCTCCTCTTTTATCCCCTCTTTTCTTTTTGCAGGGTGCGTTCTCTAGACGTATCTCCACGCTCCCTACCGCCATCCTCCAAAACGAACTGCTATCTGTCCTCTCCTCCATGTTTCCCCCCATCAATACCACCCTGCCTGACGGTACCACCGTCCCCAGCACCATCCCTGAACCAATCGCAATGCATTTCCACTCCTGGAACGACGATCCTTTGTTCCGCGGTTCCTACGCCAACTGGCCGCCCGCTTTCTTAGCCGAGCATCATGCGAATCTGAGGGCAGACCTGCAGGGAAGGGTATGGTTTGCAGGAGAGGCGACTAGTAAGCTTTATTTCGGTGAGTTTATCTTGCAATTTAGGACGAAATGTTGAAGGCTGGTGTTGATCATCTTCGATTGGACGTACTAGGATATCTACAAGGTGCATACTTTGAAGGACAAGATATAGGGATGAACGTCGCGGAGTGTATCCAAGCTGGAGGCTGTCTTGGGCTGGAGCACGTTGAATTGGTGAAGAACGCCCGACCGTATGATATCGTCTAGGCCTATGATCTTTGCTTTCCTTGTATTTTCAGCGCCATTTCGTCTATTCGCCAAGGATCATCTCATGCTCTCGTATCGCTAGTATCATTGATACCTATGTACTTATCAAGTATCTTCGCCTTTATGTACCTCCAGTAACCCCGTACTACGCCTGTGCTTATGTAATCATGATCACAAGAGCGAACTTGATTGCAATCGGGCGATCTTTGAAAGTTAAACTTCAAAGCAACATTCGAACCTCTACATCATGCTCTGTAGTCGGGATTGTTGTACGACTGCCTGCGGTAACTTGGTGTCTGATAGCATGACAGATGGTAAAGACAGGGATATATTGTGGCTGCCGACGGTAACACACGCCCGAAATCCCTGCCGTAAACATCTGAAACGCAAGGAACCAGTTTATGCTCATAAATTTGTCGACGACTCGGTACTACCTTAGACAGTTGCGTGTAAATCGGATGGAAGCCCTGGTAGTAGGTCACGGTGAGTGTCTAGTAGTATGCACTTAGGACACTGCTGACACTGGCCATGATTTGATACTAGACGGCGCGGCCGCATCTCCATGATGGTACGACAGAGGTGCCGCCGCTGTTTGTGTGAAACTAATGATTACGTCTGTTGGGCCTATCAATTGCCGCTGCGCACTGATATAGACTGATATGGGGAGATGCATACAGGGCATCATCGTCCCTACTGCCCTCTCCATTTTCGACGCCGTATGATGTTTCGGTGACCTCTCGGGCTGTTAAAATCTCCGTACCAGGGATATCTCCGCCGCGGTCGAAGCCGCCAAACATTTATGTTTTGTCCAAAGGAAAATGTGTCTGGCCTGGCACCCTCAAGGATGTATCTCATTTCCACTCGAACTTCGCCTTGTTAAATCTAGAACTAATGGACACGCAACGAGTTGCTGCAGGAATTTACTCCGATCAAACCATGCCAGGTCGTTTCGGGAACCTAGCGACAGATGCAGTCGAATGATACAGTATTATCAACGAATATGTTCACCGAAATACCTTCAATGCCTACTACCGAAACCCGACACCAAATATAAGAATACGCGCAACTTTACGCTATATATAGTGGCCCGAGATTGTAGGGTATGTTTTTCGTGCTCGACCACTTTCTTCAGAGTGAAACCTTGTATCCCCAGACATGTCCCAACAATCAGCTGAGATCGTTGCTGCTTATGAAAGCTAGTACGTTATCCACGCCTTGCTACAATCCATGTATCGCTTAGACAAAATTGCTAGCCTGGTGGACGTCATTATCACCTACAGCACGACAAGTGAGTGTGCTCCTGCTTTTTTTGCTGTTCATGAACGGATCCACGTCAACATCCCAAACAACTTCAATAGCCTTAGTGGTCTATGAATATCTTATCACGTTAAATGACGAGATCACGATGATCTGGCGAAGGACATGGACGGTTGTTACATGGCTTTTCGTGACAAATCGATACCTAATGATTGTCAGTACGATATGGGCCGCCGTGCCTGCTACGGCCAAGGTACGACTTGCAAACTATTGATACTATATGGGCACATTAATGACATCAATAACAGAGGTGAACAGCATAGCAACATCTGTGTAATTCGTTGAACTCTTACTCTCATACTCCCGTTACAGCTGCACCACTTTGAGGATAATAGATTCCATATTGGTAATGTCACAGTACTGCGTATTTGCCGGTTCGTAATCGCGGTCTCTCCCTTGTTACTTTCTGAAATTGATATTAGGTTTCTCGGCTTTACGCGTATTTGCGATATGGGATCGCAACGTCCCCATCACGCTTCTCGTTCTGGTGCTGAATCTGGTACCTGTGGTAACAAATATAGTAAGTTTCCTTCCTCAACGTTTAAGTTTTCCTCATGACATCTACTCACTTTGACTACTAGTATATATACACGCAAGAAACGATCGTATTTGTTACTGATTCGTTACTAGGTACCTTTTGCGCTTCCGCCATCGATGCGTCCGCCCGTGTCCGTTTCACGTGAGTCAATCACTGGCAGTTCATAATAGCCTTTTGTATTCAGTATCCTGCTCATTAGGCGCAAGTATCTACTTCCAAGCTATTGACATCCTATCTCATACTGAGCGGCTGTCATACAGTGGCATTAGCAACCCGTATCGCTGTCACCATCGGAGACATCCTTGTATTAGCAGCGACATGGCACAAAACCTATAAATACCGGATGGATACTACAAGGACTGGCATGAGGACCCCACTGGCTCATTTACTCCTCCGGGATGGTGTGTGCCCCTCATTTAAGCGTAAATTGTTGTTGTTGAATTTTTGACACAGGAACGGCCTATTTTGGGTGAGTCTTAATATATATATCTGTCAGTCATAATCGGTTTACCTATGATGTACGCAGTGCCCTTATCATGATCAACGTCGTACAAGTCCTTCTGAACAGTGTAGTACGTACACGATACACCGTTGTTACGTCTGTCAATTATTGATATCGTCAACTTGGAAGCCGACATTGTCCCAGGCGACCCCTATAGGAGACATCACGCCAGTGTAAGCGTATTCAGTCGGGGCAGCGGCAGACCCCATCTAAGTCTCCCAACAGATTGATCCCAATCATCATTTCTCGCTTCCTGCTCAACCTACGCCATCTCGCAGAACATGAAAGCACCGCTCAACACACTTTCAGTTCGCGAACCCCGCTCCCCCGTTCCCTCGTTCCCATGTTGACAAGCGTCTTTGGGAACATGGGCGAAGACCTGGTCCATCGTTCGGCTGAAGAAGTGGATGTGGTGGATGAGGAGCCCAGGCTCAACGTTGTCGGAGAAACGCCCGCAGTACTAGATGCAGTTGCTGTGGACCCTTCGAAAGAATTTGCCATGGAAGATCACATTCCAAATACATCTGCAGGTGGCTATATGGATTAGGTTTGAAAGCCACAGCTCAATCGGTATCAAACAGCATCCCGACTCCCCATAATACTCCCATCGCTTCTCCGTTGCCCAGTGGTATAGTACGCATATATTTGTTATTAACAGCCTTTCCTCCCGCTACTCTGTATCTACTTTCCTTGATGTACTTGCCATGTGTAGTATCTGCAACATCCACATTCCGTTTTTGCATTTCTTGGAGACTCTTTACGCGCAAGCTTGACTGGATACACATCAAAACAGACAAACTCGTGTATTGTATCCCAATAATACAAGGAGCTAGAGATGGCAAGAGTTGTGATACATTAAAATGGCCCCCCAAGATTAAAGTGGTTAAGAGCAACAACCGTAGTCAGTACACGTTTATATCATTCGTTCATGATGACCTGACGCATGTTCTATTCCCTGGATTCTCCACATTGGCAAATACACAAACAAAAACCCCCCAATAAACTTCATTCATTGTTTTCTTTCGCTAAGCTGGTCATTAAATTCGTTGCATATCCTGCCATACACCCATGATTTCTGAAATTCCTTCCTAGCTTTCCTAACGTCCAAAAAAAAACAAAATTAACCATCTTCGCGACTCACGAGTGACCAGAAAATCCACACGGTACCTTCTCCAAGATCGGACTTCCCACTCTGCTCACCCTCCTACTCACATCCCGACTCTCCGCCCGACTTACACTCGCACTCTCATCCCAATCGCTCCCCTCCGCCATCAACGCATGCATCCCCATCTTGGCGAGCTTCTTGTCGAACACACGGTGACGGTACCCACTGACGAGTCGTGCGAGTAGGTCCGAGGTAGATATGCCTGGGGTGCGCCGGGTGGGTAGGAACTTGCCTGGATAAAAAGGAAGAGTAAACCGATGATAATGAGCGGCGACTTGGAGAGAGAGAGGAGGGGCTGAACGGGTGGGACGAGCGCGTACCTTGTAGTTTACAAAACGCGTACACATCATCAAGACCCGCGCTTCCATATGGGTCAACATCGTGCGCTACGTAGTCAATCTTGTACTACAGAAAAGACACATTCCGAAACCAGAGATTAGCAAGAAAGAAGACCAATGGGATGAGGCAAGTGATGAGAAGACGGGGACATATACCTTCTCGATGAAGGGTCCATCAATGACCCACGGCGCCTCAGGAACGACTTCGTCCACCCACCGACAATGTCTCACAGCTTCGCACCTACACATTGATTTATTGTTCAAAGAGAGGGAAAATCGGTCAGCAAAATTTCGCAGGGCTCAAGATGCAAACACAACGACAGTAACGGGAGAAAGACTCACCGCTCGGCGTGCGTCATAACTGTCCGATTCTTATGCTCCTCACACTGCTCGTCCGAATTTACGCCCACCAACAAATACACACCCGGCGTCCACTCCTCCGCATCTCTCCTTTCTCCGTCTACTCCTGCTCCTCTTCCGTCTGCACGTTCTCTGTCCAGCCCTTGCGTCGCATCCTGCGTGCCGGCGGTCATAGCCTCTCGAACGGGCGGAACGGACGGGAACGCGAGTTTGGATTGACGCAGTTGAAGTGCATGGCTGGTTGAGTTGTTATTTTTGTTTGTTTGTGATTAAATTCGAACGGTTGATGTCATTCAGAGAAGGGGGAAGACGACATGAAGGTAAAGAGAGGTAAATGGATTTTTTGGAAAACGTACCCAAAATGGAACAAATCGTATACCCCTACGAAAGGGAATCCAAGATTGATAAGCAAGCAATTCTTACGCACGGATTCTGGATAGAAAAAAAACACATCTGTTTCCTCCGTGCGCTTCCTGTCTTAGCATATATCAAGTCTTCCGTTTTCCTCATCGCTCATTTCTCACCCGTACATCCCAACCCCAAACGCGCCCCCTCCGCCGGGTAAAGAAAAAAGGAAGCAAAGAAAACTCACCATCTGCATAGATCCTAACAGGTCTCTCCGTGGGCGGCTCATTGATCTTGTACGTCTTATCGCCCACTGTACACCCCGGACCGTCGATCATCTTACGGCCAAAAAGAACTCGTTAGCACACAAACGATAAAAATTCTTTTTTTAAATGGAAAAAGCGCACCTCCCTGAACCACAATTGAACGTCCTCCGGTGTCAACTTTGCGGGATCAAACGCGGCGGTCGATATACCCGCAGGGACAGGTTCCGTCGGTCGACTGGGATGCATCGGTGTCGGTCGGTGCAGAGCCGGAGGAGAGGGCGACGATTTGGGTAGCGAGTGGGGATGTGAGCTCGAGGGAGGTTTCGGAAGGGTGTTGGAAGACGGAGAGGGAGGAGAGACCAGGGAGCGTTTGGTAGGCGAGGTGGACGGGTTGGGCGCATGGCGTAAAGAGGAACTAGTGGTGGAAGATAGAACACTCGGCTGCTGTTGTTGCTGTTGTTCTCTGTGTGACCTTGCACCGTGACTATAGGTTGGGCCCGTTGAAGCGGCGGAGGAAGGAGACGATAAGAAAGTGGAAGGAGGATGATGCGCGTGTGTGTGCACGTACGAAGAGGAAGATTGGGAGGTGGGGAGATGGACGCGGTCGTCCGGTCCTGCAGTGGTGCTGCTCTCGATGTCGCCGTCGTACGTAGGCGAATCAACACCCGAGTCGACGTCGACATCGGAGGATATACCAGAGAGTTGCGCAAGGTGTCTTCCGGCGCCGGTACCTACAATACCTACGGGACCGCGAGCCGCACCAGCACGGCTCAAGGGTGTCGTGGTGCTCGTGCTCGTGCCTCTCGCTCTGATAGCTGCGCCAGTGCCTGCCCCGGTGGAAGCAGATGTCGCGGTGCTAGGAGGTCTTATGCTAGTGTTTGAGGAGAAAGAGGAGCGTGAGACGATGCTTGCACCCGAGTCAGTGAGCGGGTCGTTGTCTTCCTCGCTGGCGTCGTAGGCGGGGGAGTCGATGTTCATGGCGGCGGGGATGTGCTTTGTAGCGGTGAACGGTCGTTTTGGA
The DNA here is from genome assembly GCA_001913855.2 of Hermanssonia centrifuga. NCBI lineage: Eukaryota > Fungi > Basidiomycota > Agaricomycetes > Polyporales > Meruliaceae > Hermanssonia > Hermanssonia centrifuga. The sequence continues at coordinate 7,562 of MLYV02000521.1, read as the reverse complement.
TGCAAAGGTTTGGTGAAAGGAGCAGCCATCTGATAAAAGTGGGGAATAATAATATTTCAAGAGGACCAAGTGCAAAAGTTTGCTAGCAGCTGAAATATGAATATTCCCATATCAGGATATTGATGTCATCCACGTGCTTGCCCCCATTGGCTCCTCTCTATCTTATCGTTCAAATCATAACAGTTAGTAGGTTCATGCGTATATTAACAGGTTTCGGATCTGGATAACAGGAATACGTGGATTACATTGCGAGGTTGATACGGAAAGCAAGAGAGCAAACAAAAGGTATATGATGTGTTGTATAGCGATACGGCATAACGAAGATAGCGGGCATGATGTGATAAAAAACCATTCCAGCTCGAGATAGAGTTGCAGATGTTCAGACAGGGGTATCGAGGAACGTATCCAGCAGCTGTTCCAGAGTGAGATGTATGAATCCTTCCTTCCGTGTGTCCCTCTCGTGGAATTTACCCTTGACCGCTTCGAAGGTTACACAAGACTTGATAAACCGGTCCAGCCGAACTCCCATGCGCCCGTCCGTCGAACGCTCCGCGTATCTTCTTTCAAACAGCGCCATGGCTCTTACAGAGACGGTGAACCCCAAGAACTTGAGAGCCTCAACCAGCTCGTCACTCCTAATCATCCCATCTCCATCCCTATCCACTTTATCAAACACCGCCGTCCAGGATTCCACCCAGGCATGTAATTTCGTGAACTGCGCCGCAGTGATCCCACCCAAGAACTGCGTGTCGAATTTTGCTATAAGCAAGCGCACGGTGCCTTCTTCAAATGGGCTCGTGCCGTCCCCATCGCGGTTTCGGTACGCCGCCGAGAGTTCGGAGAAGCTGAGTATTCCGGGGGATGCGGTGTTGAGAGCGCGGAAGAGAGGGAGCGTCACGGCCTCCACGTCGGATAAGGCGTCGGTATCTCCGTGGGGATTCACCACCGAAATGGCCCTTTCGCAATTCTGGTGCAGTTCTGGTATGGTAGATGGGTGATGTAACCCGGGGAGTTTATTCATACGTCCTCCCCGCACTTCTTCCGTTCGCTTCTCCAGTAGCACCCTGCGCTCAGTAGGTGCGAGCCTGCAATGATAAACAAAGTGCCAGAATATGTAATCTGCAAGATAGCCAGAGCTCCAATTCTTGCGCTTTGGTTCTGAAGATGCTCTAGATTGGACTCCCTTTGAAGGTTCGGCGGATCGAAGCTTCATGTATTTCAGGCAACTTTCTGCGAGCTGCAGGTGCACCTCCTGTAGATTCTCAGGGAAAAGCAAGAATTTGTCGCCCATGGTCATCCTGTATTCGAAGAGGTAATCCACGACGCTGTTATGGATGAGGACGACCGTATCTCTGGTTGTGACAACACATAAGCCGGCACAGTTCTCAATCAACACTCGGGGGTCTTTTACGACTTTGCTTCCGTCCCACTGGGTCCCATCCATTTCTTCTATAGCAACGGCTTCAGCGAGCTCGTTCAAGGTGAGTGGGCATGCGGCGCCAAGTACCCAAGTCAACACGGCTATACCACGCTGTGTAGCATATTTGCCAGGGAATTTCAAAATACGGCCGATCGCGTCGGCATACGCGGTATTTATGTCGGGTGGAAAGGAGAGTAGGGATTGGCAAATGTCGTCCTCCGTTTGCAGGTGACAGATATACTTCGTTGCTAATGATGCCCAGAGGAACCTAAACCGTTTTGTTACTTTATTTGAACACTCAGAATGAGGACAAACTTTTGGTTTGCGTACATTCCATCAGCACCTTCGGCCAGTTTATCCTTGATTCTGTCCTTCATTTCGGGGAATTTGAGGTGTTTATCCAGTTCTGAGCCTATGTATGCCTCGATGTCGGTAGCTGTGTCAGAAGCTGTACAGGGTACTTCAACATTAGGACTAAGCCATTGCCTGATAGCGACGATGTCTCGGCTGAAGACGGCCATACGGAGTTTCTTCACTCGAGTATTTCGGAGATCCTCAAGCACATCGAGAAACTGGGCGAGCTCGCTAGAAGGGATATCGTCCAGTCCGTCCATGATAAGAAAGAATCTTGTGAATTTTGTCGCGATCTTTTCCACAATATTCGCTAAAACAGGAAGCGGCCACGAGGATGGGTCTCCGTCAGAGTCCCTGACGTAGTCCATGAGAAAATGAAGGTCTTTGCGGCCGTCCTTGAGTTGGAACATTAGTTGATTCAGGATAGAGAGGAAGAACGTCATGCAAAGCTTTTCGGGCTTAAAGGCGCTGCCAGGACCAGAGCAGTAGAAGTAGGTTACTGCGGTGTCTGCATCGCTTTTGTCAAAACATTCGACGACGCTTGAACTGTAGCCAGTTGTGAGTCTTGAATATACATTGGTGACAAACAAACTATCTCACGCGAGGACCGTTTTCCCAGAACCAGCTGAAGGTAGAACGGTTCAGCAAGGCAACTCAGTCATCGCATCATGACCCACATTTTCCATAACACCACAAGACTTTTGTTTCGTCGTTCGACAGGGTCTTCCAAGCATGGAATGATGGTAATTCCAAAAGCCACCTACATGGCTGGAGGCTTGGTTTGGCTCGCTTGTCATTGTGGTTTTGCAAGGTTTGGATTCCGCCCTCTCGGCCAAGACTTTGGACAAATACATCTGGGCAGTAGTAGATTAGCACTATGATATCGTACAGCACAAATCAACATACTGAGGTGTTCATTCCTGAGCTGTGCATGCAGAGCTGCATCCTTCACTTTCTCTGAATGTTTACGAAAGTCGGCTTCCAAGAGGCTCAACTGATTCTTCCAGGGATTTAGAGCCCTCAAAGCGATACGAAAGGTGCCTTGTTTCGTCAAATAACTCGGTGCGGATTAGATGATAATGTGTTGCCTTACTTCGATTCTTTCCGTTGTCCAGCTTATAAGTTCTGAAGACGTACGTCAGGAATGTCAGGATGGTGCCATACACCTGGATTAAGGCCTTTCGGTATAGTCAGAATTGCGATGCTGGTGCCGGCATTCGGTGATGACACATACATCTTTTATGATATCCCACTCCCTGAAAAGGTGATTGTCGTAGTCCGCGTACTTCGCCAATGCATCGGACATTGCTTCGAAGATATCCTTCATTTTGTCGAAATATTGTGAGAAATTCTTCGCAATCTAATATAGGGCAATTGGAGTTGAGCGATTACGTTGGATATATCACTTACCTCTATAAGGAATCTCAAGGCACCCCATACTATAGAGACTACATGAGGACCCGCGTTGCTAGCCAGTGCGTCGACAATCTTGAGATAGTTTTCTAAACATTTGGCCAGCTCCGAGAACGATGAACTCCATTTATAAATCCCTGAGCTGGTTCGAACCTGGTCTAGCTCCTCAGCCGATTTTAAGACGTCCCTAGGATTCCCATACTGTTGAAATAGTTGTTTCTCTGCCGGTGTAAGTGTCTGTAGGTGAATGCTAAACGCTATGTTGTACGAGTTCGGCGCTGCTGGTGTAGCGGGTGTATTATTGGTAGGGTTGGTTGGATTGGCATTGGCCATGAGAGTGCGCCAATGGTGGGTAGTGAGGATTTAAGAGGGACAAAACCAAAGTCCGGGGCGGTGTTTAGTAGTGTGGGAGACATAAGGAAGCCGCCTCACGAACTTTGATCGTCAATGCCATGTGACACTCGGGTGCCTTTCGGAACGTAATTTCTAGTGAGGACCTTGATACCAATATTGTACCCAGTAGGGTTGCCCTTGTCTGTATGCATGGATTGAGCATATGTTAGGTGGAAGACAAATTAAAACGCGACAGCTTACAATCCAGAGTTCAGCTTGCAACCGTCACCTTTTCCGATTCCCTGGCGTTTGCCTCAAGAATTAACCGACGTGATTGACAACGAGGCTCGACGCCTAGTCTAGTAGAATAAAACAACGCATGAATAAAAATCGACTGTATGTATGCGCATACATTTCATTAATCAGCTATGCTTCATTGTTCGGCATAAGTTGACCATGGGGTTGGGGGAACTAGCAGTTTTCTTATCGCCAAGGACTTCCGTCACCTGCGTGACAGGGAAACTATTCCAGTACGTACTGGGATACTGCTCATGAAGAGATACAAGCTGAGCCATGATGTTGACAAGATCATTAGCGCGAAAATACAACAAAGCGATGTCTCCGACACTCCGACGGAGTTGATGGCGGTGCGCTATACCATTGATGAGCGTTAAATCAGACGCTGAATGAACATCAACAAAGCGTAGAACACGATTGGTAGCGAACGCGATGATATTTGTACTGTTGGTCTGTCGTCACTGGTAGATGATAAGAAATAGAGGACGGATAGCATCATTCTGAAGTGCCGAACATAAGCACCACTTGGCGGAGTGAAGAACTGTGAATCGCTTACCCTATACACTGCAAGAGATCACGATGAACATGAGCGTTGGTGAATTCTAGTAATAAAAAAACAGGCTTACCGATACTTTCATCATAGTTCAACTCGTCTCCCGGCTCGCCCACAACAGAATCGTATCCATCAGGAGGCTGCAAAATTATAAGTTGAAGATTCATGCACAGCGATAACAGTGACTGGGCAATGCCGCATACCTTCGTTAGGTCTTCATCCTTGGTTGTTAATTTGATAGGGTTGCCCATGATTACTTCGTTCAATAGCATCGCCTTATAAGGGGACGGTTGGACCTGTCTGACGTAGGCGTCTGCCTGGGAGGGTCGAATATTTTAAGGTTGAATGCATTAGCAGACACAAGTGAACACACCTTCGAGGACGTAGCAGAGGTATATATACCGTGTCCGAAGCGGCCAAAATTTGTACTCTGAAGGAATTGAGCTTTATCGAACGATGACTACTCGCGCCGATGAGACACTATTTGAGCAAATGCCTGAAAATTATGATATCACCCACAAACCTGTATAATGGAACACAAGAAACAGTCTGGAGATTGGCAAAACTGGGTCTCGTCATCGTTGTCGCCGAGTATGCATGCACGTGCAGTACCGTGCCAGCGCCTTCTGCTATTGCCACTTTCTGATCCAATTCGTCGTCCCGTAGTCAATCTGTTCACAGCAGTGAATGCGCCGCTCGCAAGTAAGCGTTGCGAATAATGCTTACTTATAGCGGGAGAATCTAGCGATTACGTCTTTATCACCAATGAGTTTCCAGATCTGTGACCGGGTGAGCGTAGATAAACATAATGTCGATAATAGACTGGGAAATGTCACGAACCTTCACCACTTGTGGCACTTGTATGGAGTGTTTCCACTGGATCTTAAATTGGCTAGATACTGATGTACGGTAAGTCGTGATTCCTTGCATAGTTCGGAGTCTATGTAGCGTACCGTTCTCGAACGCTGTATGCTTCTCGCCGATAGGCAGGATGATTGGAGCTGCGTGACCAGAATATGTGGAAAAAGAAGGGAAGATCAAGAAGGGAATCGCACCAGAATTAATCGCCTCTTGCCCACAACGCTGAGAGCACCAATCGCTCTGCTTCCCATTGACCAGATTCTTTGGCATCCGTTTACAGCTGGATATTTGCAATCTCAGGAAATTCGAAAGTTAAGATGTCAAATAGCACAAACAAGAGACAAGCTTCCGCCTTTCCGTTGAGAACCGCTTGCCTGCAAGTCCCGACTTTTAACCCTTGCGGACTGGGAAACACGAGTCACTTACCGACGATGACGTTGAGAACACCATTGGCTTGCAATACCATCTGGTCCAATGTAACCAGGTTCGTTACAGCCAGCAAGTTTGCATATGTCTTTATAGGCTGGACGATTGGAAGTCCTACTAGGACTCCGGGAGTTCAAAGGTCGCTCTCCGTTCCTGAATGCTGCCGCACAATACTTTCCACAGAAATCATGGGCTAATTGCCTTGAATTGAATTAAAAAGATCGAAAACAACAGTTCGGCACCCACCATAGCCGTTCTGGATATAAACAGGCTTGGTCTTGCAGTGCTAGTTAAGAGGGACATGGGCAGCTGAGCTTGCAGTTCTTAATCAAACCTGAGAGCTGCTTACCTTGCAAAGGCAGTTAGGATCCAACCTGCTTACTATCTCGTTTCGATGTGTTTTCCCACAGTAAGATGAGTAGGACCCGTCTTCCGGGTTCTGCCAAACCTGCCTCTCGCAAGAGGGGAATTGACAGACCGTGTGTTGACCCCTAGACATATCAGGGCACATCTGGCTTCGCTGAGCGATATTTGTTGTCAAACGTTGGGAAAATGAGAACTGGTCGTGATTCGTGAGACCCTGGACTCAAAACTAAGGGTCACGATGCTCTGTCAAAGGGTCAAAGCTTGACAAGTGTCACAAACTGTTAGGACAGGACCCCCGAAAATCCCCCATGAACTTCGATCCCGAGGAGGCCATTTTTCGGGGTCAGAAACAACCTAAATTTCGGGGTCCTGGATCAAACCTCCGGCGTTTTCGCCCAAATTTCGGGGTTTTAGGGATCAAACCTCCAAGGAAAAGGTGATTTTTTTCGTTTTTTTCGGCTGGGATTTCGCTACGCTTCAATGTGCAATTTTACTCCTATTACAACAATGTATTGTAATAATAAAATAACTTCAATTTCTGGTCACCGCCGTCTTTTTGCCTTGGGCCTGGCCTGATTCCTTGCCTCAATGCAGTTCAAATGCGCTTTGATAGGAGAGATATATAAATAAGAAAAAATCGGGAGTCTTCTTTTTCTATATGGTGAGCAACGGAGAATGATAGTTTGACTCAACAACTATAATCGTGCTCAATCTACCAAAAATTATATTCCGTCGCTGACTTGGCTCAAAAAGGATGGCCGCCGCCGTGAGTGCCAGCGTCGGTAACCCAAATTTCGGGGTCACGGCATGTAACCTTCCGGCCTGCGTCCAGTTTTTCGGGGCATTTACCTGCAAGTTTCTGGCCTCACGGGGGTCAAATTTCGGGATCGGGATGTAAGTTCGCGCCCCTACGGGGCCAATTTTTCGGGATCCAGGCATCGAAGTTTATGCGGGATTTTCGGGGGTCCTGTTAGGACGTCACGAACTGTCACAGACTGTCACAGTGCGCGCTGGACATTGCAGGCGCTTACATGGCACGTGGGGGTGCCGGCGCTGCTAGAGCACGCCAATGCGATTCCTCGAGTGAATGATCAAAATCAAAAATACATTGTATAGCTAGTTACAAAATGCGGCGCATAGGTCAGGGCTGTGTGGTACAGTCATTTATAAACAGTATTCAATTTCGCAGCCAGTTCCATTTCAATACGTTTCACAACGGTGGGCCGACCACACATAGCGCACGCCACTTCACTAGTTTCAGATGCAGACATAGATTCTGTAAAATCAGGGACCATATCTGCCACCGCTAAACTATCCAATGGTCGAGGTGGGAAATGCGTGTTGATCAATGCATTCCAATTTGACCGTATTGGAATCAGAGGAGTATCCGCATCGCCTACACGGAATACAGATACTGTAACCCAACAACCAAGGTCACATTAATGAGCCTGAATGGCGTCAGCTACCACTTGCGCGAACAAGCATCCCATTCAATATCGATATGATGCTGACGAGCCAACTCCTTTAGTCCGCCATATG
>MLYV02000520.1:0-57310 GCA_001913855.2 Hermanssonia centrifuga | reverse complement strand
CTGGTAAAAATTCAGAAAAACTTCCTGATGTTATTTGATGATATTTTGTGACAAATCTAAGATATTTTTGACTCAAAATATGCTTTAAATTTTGTCTATACTTTTCTTGTGCAAAATGTTTGTAAAAACTGAAGAAAATCTGATCAAAACATCAATTTGATAGATTTTGCTAAAGTTGTAATAAGATTTTAGGGTAGAAAAGCTAAGACAAAATTTAAAGCATATTTTGAGTCAAAAATATCTTAGATTTGTCACAAAATATCATCAGATAAAACTAGAAAGTTCTTGTGAATCTTTACCAAAATTTTATATTGAAAATCATGAATAAAGTTTATACTCTTTTCAACTTATTTTCAAGTTTTATTCTAGCTAAAAATCCCCACAGATATCCAGTGTCTGCATATACAGACATGTCACTTCTCCAAAGGGACTCAAGCACTTTCAACACCCCTTCCTCCTCCTGCTGACGCCACAATAACAGGCCTCGTGTCTCCCCTTCCACCCGGGAACACTAGTAGCAGGCGGTGGCATCCCTGATCAGCCTGAGGTGTTGCCGCGGATGTCCAAGTTGCTGGGTACGTGTAGTTGCGCTGCAAAAAACTTCTTCTTCTGCGTAGTCATTGGTTCTCTAGTAGAGGTATACGCTCCTCCGTTTGTAGAAACTCGGGCGTGTTTTGAACATTTATAACGTGTGGGACATCCCCCGGGGAGCGAGCATGGTTTAGTTTCGACTAGCAAAAGCAAGCTCTCGTGTCTATCGTAGATCCCAGTGTGGAATTCCAAAATCAAGCGTCCGATTCGTTATCAAGAGATGAGAAACATCACTTAGGAATACGAAATATTGATGATAATGGACCGGATTGTGTGCCCATCCATACTAATTAGAAAAAGCTATTAGTATTGGCTTTTGCCGCTCTAGTAGCACAGCGACTTCGACACAAAATCTATGACCAAGTTCTCCAGCTCCCCAAAAAAAAGAATCCAAGCCCATGATATATTCAACCTCTGCGCTTGACACTGCGGAAATCGTAAAAAGGCCTGGTGCGCATCCACTTTGAAAAAAAAAAATCTGGCATATCAATGTGAACCCCCATCCAACAGCGCCTCCCCCCCCCACCCCCAGATCTGCATCCACGACATAGGTTGTGAAAATTTGCAAGACAAATAGTATCAACCTCCTACCGTGACGTCGTATCCGCCCTCCATGCCTGCTAGGGGAGGACCCCCTGCTTTAACATGCGCCACCAGGGAAATTCAACCCTATCCAAAATCTCGAGCCTGAGGTGACCGCCGTGAGCTTAGACTACAATATGACGCCTGGGGCTTTGAAGCGTACTTGCCACTGGCCACAGGACTCTTCTCTTTCCGAACGATAGCGCACAGCCGTTATCAGGTGGTTGGTCTCTATAGTTTGAGGCATGGGGGGGGGGGGTTCTCTCCTCGGAGCAGAAGATCTGATTTTCCCAACCCAAGAGGGGGGCGTCAGGTCTAGGCTTACAAGAGGACCTGACCTTGCACAAAGCTGGGTGGAGGAACGTCCCGACGTGAGAGCTGTTACCTCCTGTCACTCATGCAGCTTCGTGTGCTATGCCAGTGGATCGGAGGGACGGATTGGGAGTATTGATTGAGGCACTGGGACAAGGAAGGGCACTGCTTGGATCTCGAATGCACCGGCGCCGGCTTCAGACACTTACTTGAAGAACATCGTGAAGCAAATGCGGACAAGCTTGAGAAGCTGTGGCGGTGCAGGAATATATGACGAGGGGCGCCGGTCTGGTGGAGGGATTCTTTTTACGTGTCCTCGTACGTTCCAACTCTATCATCTCTTGTTAGTCCTTCCCGTGAAGCGGCTAAATGATGAGAAACCACTGGGTCGAGTCAATAGAAAGAGCCACAATATTATTGTAACTGGACAGTCCGAACAAGACATACCACCACCACCCATTCCTGTCTCATTGAATATGATCAACGCCGACGCGGGGTGGTGACTCAAAACGCAGAATACTACTACGCATACCAGTTGCTTGGTTGTAAATAATTGAGATGCACAAATGCAAGAATTGTTTACATATTTTCAGGTAGAGAAGTAAACCGGCATCATGATAGGGCAGCACAGAAAGAAAATGAAAGAGGTTTAGAAACGAAAGAGCATCCCTACGGCAAGAGCATCGAGGATGGCAAAGACCGTCTTGGAATAAATTGGCGATTCAGGTCCCTCACGGCTGCAGCATGCACACATTGATTGTTAATGCTACAAGGCGTCCAAGTGGGCGTTATGTAAAACTTTCCAAGCCATCTGACGGGGCACCTAGTAGAGAGGAGCATGTTGAGTAACTGCACTACAATCCAATATACAAGAGGGGGGGGGCCGACCTCTTGGATCTCATAAGTACTTTCTGTGGCAAGGAGTCCAGCAGAACCGTCTTCGTCAATGGCATCCAGCACCGCTACGTCCGCTGTGGGAGTGTCAAGGGACACTCGGTCGGGTACTTAGTATTTAATTTTCCTCATTTCTTTTTCTTTTTCTTTCTCTCTCGTCTCTCAAGCTCTTTCTCATAAATACTTCAATCATATAATTACAGGCATCGTCGAAGGAAGCGAGGAGACCGAAGCCAGGAGAGGTCGTAGGTCGCCGACATCGTCCATCCCGACTCTCCGCGCTTGATTGGTGGCGAGCTGCGTATGTAAATAGAGGGCGGGAGTCGTGTGTCGCATCGAGTCATCGCCTGTTCGAACCGCTGAGGTCAAGACGTTCTCCGGAGGCCAATGTCGTCATAAGCTCAAAAACAGAGTTCATGGGATCCTTCTCTCTTGCCTAATTGAGCTTCATTTCGTCTACTTGCAGAAAACCTTCCTTTCTTGACTCGTTGTTTCGTAATCGAAGAGCCTCCCGTCGAGAGCACGACAGGGGAGAGCCGCAACATGTATTATAAAAGGGCGGAATGCCCTAGAGAGTTCCCCATTCCCCCGGGTTTCAATCATATTTCCTGCTCATCCTCAACAACAAAAGCTGTGTACCTTCCGCCTCAATCTGGTCATCGGATTCTAAGTAAAAGAAGACTAAGTAAGTATAAGAGAAGATTAACTAAGAAATAAGAATTACAGGTCCCCGCGTTGAGTGTCTACCAGATGCTCCGCCTCCCTACCTGACGGTATCGCGGCTACACGTCCCTTATCTTTCACGGCCCCACCAAAACCAGTGTCTATAGAGAGCCGACTCAAGAACCACATTCTCCTACCACACCGCCGCCCCTCCATCCCATACTGTCAGCCTCTAAGTTCAGCATCAGAGTCCGAGTGTCGACCTCACTGGCGGCTCTTCAGCTGGACTGTGCCGGTGGTCAAGATGATCCGCACCCCATACTATTCGCCGACGATACTTTCGCAACATTGGGACTCGTCCTGGGAAGCCAGGGATTGATGAGAATCTGGAAGCACATCAATTTAAAAGAACTTCACGATGCAACCGGCAAATAATGTACCAACTGCACCAAGATCAATACTAATATGCCATCCGCAATTCAAATCTTGTGAAAAGCAAACAGCTGCAATCAAAAGTGGAGTGGTCAACAAAATATATGGGTGTGACAAATTTCAACTCACCTCTTCCACCAAATCCAGCCCTATAAAGTTTAGTTCAAGAAAGGTGGCGAGAAACCTACCTGAGCTGTAGAAGGCAAAACTCGCCATATCATCAATGCAACTGTTATATATTGGGTTGCCATGAACAACCAGGTCACCAAGGTCCATTTGCGTTGCCATATCATTCCGATTTCTTGATTAACCGTCAGGATATACTCGTATGCAACTAAAGCTAGTCTCTCATCATTAATAGCCCACTCGTTCCTTTCCAAACATTCAACTCTTACCAGCCGCTGGAGACTATGAAGGCGTCAACCAGACTACAGATTGGTTTAGGACCGGCCTGTGAAATGACTGGTAATCACGTACTCGGCCTGGAAAGTAGCAACGATGGCGCCAGAGTCAGATGAGACCCAGTGAGACATGCTCTCAGATTGTGCAGTTAGGTCGGTGTGTGAGACGAGATATACCTCTGGTGTCGAATATCATCTCTCCGGTCCTGTACGGCATGACTGACATAGAGAGGCGTAGGAGTGCTGGAGTCAAATTTGTTGCTGCAGTGATGCCGTTCAAAGCATGTTGATCACGGGATTCACATCTAATGAAAGAAGAATCGGTTCTCAGTACACGACGAGCGATAACGAGTCGGGACTGTGATATATTGTAGAACTGTATGTACCTAATGAAAGAACAATCGGTTCTACAGGGTATGAGTAAGTACGAGGCTCTTAAGGGCATAGAAAATAGTGTGATACACACCTCAGTACACGACGAGCGATAACAAGTCGGGACTGAGGTGCGAGTGCTACGAGCTACGGTTTATAACGAAAGGAACGCGGAAAGGAAACGGAAAGTGCCAAGGTAACTAAGTGATGTGGCGTTCGGAAAAAACATGAGTGTATCTACAGTAAGGTGAGTCATTCTAAAAGAGGAAATGCGCGTAGCGTTTGCTACGATTTGAATCTCGCGGATGAACTTCCAACACTCCCCCTCATTCCGCGACAAGTCCTAAAGCGGCGGCGAAGTGTTTGACCTTCGGGCTGGGCAAAGCCTTCGTCAAAGTGTCCGCGGTCCTATCGTTAGTTGGACAGTAGATGAGTCGAAGAGATCCGTCTTCGACGACATAGCGAATGAAGTGATAGCGGATATCTATGTGCTTGGTGCGAGCGTGGTATTGGCCGTCTTTCGTGAGTGCGATAGCTGTTTGCGAATCGCTGAACAGGGTAGTAGGCTCCTCCAATGGGCGGTAGACTTCTCCGATGAGACGTCTGATCCACATCGCTTCCTTGGCGGCGTGAGTCACTGCGACGTACTCAGCCTCTGTAGTAGACAATGGGACGAGTTCTTGCTTCTTGGAAGACCATGAGACAGCGCCGCTGTCAACGAGAAAAACATATCCAGAAATGGCATGCCTGTGCTCCTGTGATGCTCCATCAGCATCAACATACCCCTGCAACCCTTGCTGGACTCCCCCATACTGCAGGACCAGCATCCTCGTACCAAGAAGGTAGCGGAAGACTCACTTGACAGCTTCCCAATGAATCCACCCCGGATTATGGGAAAACTGCGCTAGAGTCGAGACGGCAAATGAAATGTCGGGTCTGGTACCCACGGCTGCATACATAAGTGAGCCGATTGCTTCTCTGTATGGTATTTTTCTCATGCGAGCGATGTCAACGAGAGACATCGGGCATTGCGATTTCAGGAATTGAATATTGGGGTCCATAGGGATGGACGACGGCTTGAGATCTGTGAAATTAAATCGCGCCAAAATGGAGTCGATGTATGCATGTTGCGAAAGCGATAGCGTCCGGGCTTCGAGATCTCTGGTAACCTTAATGCCTAGGAGCCAACTGACAGGTCCCAGGTCTGTGAGCGAATATTTGTCGCCGAGCTGTCGCTTGTACTGAGAGATGAGAGTGCTCGAGTTTCCGGTAATGATACAATCGTCAACATGGATGGCGAGAAGCACTAAGCTTTCTCCAACCTTGGTGTAAAAGACACAGTAATCAGCTTCTGCGCGTTTGAAACCCAAATCAGCGAGAGCGATACAAAGGTGTTCATACCACTTTCTTCCGCCTTGCTTCAGGCCATATAGCGCCTTCTTGAGACGGAGCACATGGAGCTTGGGATCTTTGAGTGGGAACTGAGGAGGCTGTTCAAGGTAAATTTCTTTGTCATCATTGAGAACAGAATTCAGGTATGCACTGTTGAAGTCAAAAGATTGCACTTCCCATCCATCGCGAGCTGTAATTGCAAGGACAAGACGAATTGAGGCAATCTTCGCAACCGGCGCGAAGGTTTCGAAGTAGTCCACGCCATAGACTTGCGTGAATCCTTGTGCGACAAGTCGAGCCTTGTACTTGTCGATGGCACCTGTTGCGTCCTTCTTGATGCGGAGGACCCACTTAGAGCCAACAACGTTGACTCCAAGCGGTCATTCGACGACCGTCCAGGTGTCGTTGCGGATTAAACTTTCCAGCTCGGCCTTTATGGCGGCTAACCACTTGGCCCAATCCGGGCGTTTCCGCGCTTCCTCGAGCGTTGGTTGAAGACCTTCCGCGTCTCCCATTACCGCCGCCATTGCCAACTCCTCAACATCCACCTTGGTAACCCATGCCAAACCAGCTGTGTCACCTTCAGCAACAACCGGCATACCTTTTGGTAAGTTGTTTCCATCCCCCTTTCCATCAACTGAACCCTCACCCCCTCTCAAGCGGCGCACATAGTCAGACGGCTTTCTGACATGTTTCCCACGGCCTTCGGAGGGGATCTCTTCAAAAATAGGGCCTAGGACATCAGGAGATCCAGGGGAGGGTGAAATCAAAGGTTCTGGTGAGGTTTCTGCTGTTTCTTGGTGGTTTTTCGGCCGATTTGAGGTGTTTGTAGGTGTGCCGGTCGAATCTGGGCCACCAGGATCTTCCAAAGCACGCTCCCCCTCGAGCGGTACATCTGCAAACACAGGGTCGACCGTATCGTCGAAGCGCAAGCTTCGTTCTACTGTTACGGACCGGCGGTGCAGCCAGTAAACATGGTGAGCATGGCTTTGCTCGTCAAAGCCTACCCAGTGACCAACTGAAGCTCTCGCTTCCAGTTTCGTTCGACTTGGGTCGTGGACGCTCATCTGGCTCCCCCAGCGGTGAAGCTCAGCAAGGTTTGGCTTCCTTTTCAAGAAGGCTTCATGTGGGGTGGTGTCGCTGAGTGCCCGCGTCGGGCTGCGGTTCTTCAAGAAGACGGCGTGCATTGCTGCTTCTCCCCATAGCGCCTTGGGAAGCCCGCTGTCTAGCAGCAAGGCTTGCACCTTCGTTATGAGTGTGCGGTTCAGGCGCTCGGCCAAACCATTGTACTCCGGCGTGTCGTGGACGGTAAGTCTGCGCTGGGTTCCTTGCTTTGCGAGGTGATTGCTGAACTCTGTGCTTAGATATTCTCCACCCCGGTCAGAGTGGAGGATCTTGACCTTTGTGCCGTACTGAGTTTCCATGAGGGCCTCGAAGGACTGGTAATGACGAAAGACCTCGTCTTTCGTGCGCATAAGGTAAATTACTGTCCATCGACTGTGGTCGTCCGTGAAGCTAACATAGTACCGGCGACCTTTCAGGGTTTCCACGGGAGACGGTCCCCAGACATCTGAGTGTACCTCGCCGCCCACGGCGGCTGCACGTTCTCCCTCGCGCTCCTTCCGGATTGGCTTACGAGTGGCCTTGGCTGCATCGCAAACTGCACAAGGTCCAGCAGGAGGAGTGTCGTCTAGCACCACCCCAATAATCAGGCCTTTCTTGATCAGATGCCTAGCCGCATCGTAGCTGATGTGTCCCATCCGGCGATGGAGTTCCTCGACTGTGAGAACATCCTTTACCTGCCCGGCGTAGTCAATATGCTTTGGGTGGTAGACACAATACAAGCCGTCAACGACTGGGATTTCGCCTACGAGGTCATCCACGGGATTGTACAGACAACATTTTCCACTCTTGAAGAGGATGGAAGAGCCTGATGCGTCGATACGGCTGATCGAGATGAGGGTTACGCCCATGTCAGGGGCATACAGGACATCGGTTAATAGGACACGGCTTGTTGTCTCCCCATTTGGGACGTCAACATACATGTCGCCTTTCCCTATTGCCTTGAACGTACGGTTATCGGCTGCACCAATCGGCTTAGGCGTGATGGACTGGAAGTTCAGGAAGCGATGGTGATACGGGGACATATGGCGGCTTGCTCCTGAGTCATAGAGTTCCGTCTCGAACTCGCATGCAGCTGAGCTTTCCTTGGCAAGAAGAGCATGCTCAAAGGTTAGGGTGTAAGCTGCACCTTCGACGTCTTCGATATTCCCCTCCGCAGAGTCTGGGACATTTGAAACGTGAGGCCAGTCAGTTTCCGTATCTTCGCTGTCCTCAGAGACAGTATCCAAGGATGGGATGCTATCAGAGCTGGCAGTTGAGGCACAGTCCTCGGGATACCACTCATCATAGTCATCAACGGAGAGGGGTTCCATGCCAGTGGTGGAAGAGAGGCCTTCTAGGACGTTGGCCTCTGCATTCGCCATCCAGGCAAAGTCCGCTGAAGTTTCTTCTTCCTTCGCGGCAGCCGCTGTGTCCTTAGACTTGCCCTTCCTTGGACCTTGACCTTCCTTCCCACCACCCGGCGCCCAGCACTCGGCCTTGACATGGCCTTTCTTTTTGCAATTGAAGCATTCAATATTGCGCTTTGACCGCCCCTTTCCCTTCTCAGCCGCAGTGAACGCAGCATCACCTGTATCCTCCTTTCGGCTTGGAGTGTTCTTTGACCGAAGAAGCCGTCGCTCATACTCCTCCGTGAGGGTGAGCATAAGGTCTTCAGCACTGAGGGTAGTGCCAAGGACAGCAGACGTGGCAGTGACGGCGGAGATATAGGGTTCAAATGAAGGTGGAAGGGAGCCGAGAATGATGGCGTAAAAATCATCGTCAGCAGGAGGGTGTCCCATGGCAGCGAGATTTTCGCGCATGGTTCGTAGCTTCAAGAAGTGAGTTTGCAAATCATCCTTCTCTCCGCAGCGCACATCCTGAAGCCGTCTCCGTAGGTCAACCGAAACCATACGGGACTTGTTCTGGAATTCACTCCCCAAGGCCAACCACATATTGCGTGCGTTGGTCTGATGGCGAAGCTTAATAAACAGCGAGTCCGGGATCGTACCTGCGATCAGCTGTTTCATGATGCCCTCACCTCGCTTCCACTTTGTCTCATCCTTCTCAAACGTCACCAAGTCCTCCTTATACTTCTTCTCATCCGCTTCGTAGGCAGCAATAGCCTTAGGGTCAGGGGCGGGTGAGGACAGGAGAGGAGTTGGGGAGACTGGTGCGATAGGTGATGTCTTTGAACCATCGAGGTGGTCGAGGTATCCTCGCGCGTCCGCAGCAAACTGTAGACGGTCTTTGTAAATGATCCAGTTGGATCCAGATACATCGAGACGGGGGACGCGGAGGTAATCCTCGCCGAGCTTATCGGTAGAAGACATTTCGAGACAAAGCGAGTGGGTGTTCGGATTTCGTACTGTAAATCTTGTTGCGCAATCAAAGGTAGGCGGGGCCCATAACCTAATGAAAGAACAATCGGTTCTCAGTACACGACGAGCGATAACGAGTCGGGACTGTGATATATTGTAGAACTGTATGTACCTAATGAAAGAACAATCGGTTCTACAGGGTATGAGTAAGTACGAGGCTCTTAAGAGCATAGAAAATAGTGTGATACACACCTCAGTACACGACGAGCGATAACGAGTCGGGACTGAGGTGCGAGTGCTACGAGCTACAGTTTATAACGAAAGGAACGCGGAAAGGAAACGGAAAGTGCCAAGGTAACTAAGTGATGTGGTGTTCGGAAAAACCATGAGTGTATCTACAGTAAGGTGAGTCATTCTAAAAGAGGAAATGCGCGTAGCGTTTGCTACGATTTGAATCTCGCGGATGAACTTCCAACAACATCTGTAATAGATTCGGTGTATCATATCGGATTGACATCCATTTCCCCCTGTAAATGGGGCTAGCATGATATCAGTTAACCAGTGCTGCGAAAGGACTAGGGAAACTCTCACCTATGGGCTAATAGAAGATACCAATGACTCTCATGAAGTTGTAATGTTTGCGTACCTGGCACTGGCACTAAGATAATATATTTGTGCTCCTACAATCTGGAATAACAGAGATGTACCCTTTGCTGCACCCTTCCGTTACGGACTTCGAGGAACCCGATATCAGATATCTCATACCACTGGATATCTGTGGGGATTTTTAGCTACAATAAAACTTGAAAATAAGTTGAAAAGAGTATAAACTTTATTCACAATTTTCAATATAAAATTTTGGTAAAAATTCACAAGAACTTTCTAGTTTTATCTGATGATATTTTGTGATAAATCTAAGATATTTTTGACTCAAAATATGCTTTAAATTTTGTCTAAGCTTGTCTACCCTAAAATCTTATTACAACTTTAGCAAAAAATCTATCAAATTAATGTTTTGATCAGATTTCCTTCAGTTTTTACAAACATCTTGCACAAGAAAAGTATAGATAAGATTTAAAGCATATGTTGAGTCAAAAATATCTTAGATTTGTCACAACATATCATCAGATAAAATCAGGAAGTTTTTCTGAATTTTTACCAGAATTCTATATTGAAAATTATAAATAAAGTTTATACTCTTTTCAACTTATTTTTGAGTTTTATTCTAGCCAAAAATCCCCACAGATATCCAGTGTACACGGACACACTCTATTGACCGCCCGGTTGTCTGCTACGGCAGGAACGCCGCTATCTCACTGAGACGAGACTTTGTGCGCATTCTGTACTAGGGAGAGCATATCGTGACCTTATGGAAGGGTGCCAGTAAGGCTCACGGATTACTGAACAATATTATCGCCTGACAATCGCATGGGTCGCTTTTTGACGCAGTTCAGGGGGAATGCTATGTTGAAAGTTGCGAAGATGTTTCCGGAGGACAAAGGGTCCTGTTGTACATGGTGAGATGGATGATAGAAGTCTGAACAGCGGAATTAAGTACCACTGAGGTGCGCAAGGGATCAGTAGGGAACGTTTCAGGATCACTGCGTTTACTTACCAGTGCCCCGCTACCTAGTCTGTATTCTGACGCGAGGGTCTTGTCGAGTAGTCCGGATTGGGAACCTTGAATTCCCTTAAAAGGAAGGTGGTAGTCCAACAGCCGAAATTTGCCGATAGCGACTAGCCAGCACTTTCAGGCGGTCTCGTTGGTTCATTGAATTTACACAGGGAACTTCTGGAGTTTGCAGGCGATAGGAACCTAGATTTCGTGTCTGACTTACAGGTTTTCCTTTATGGAGTGCCTTTCTTGACAGCTCGCAACAAACATCAATGATCAATCTAAGCCCTTGATTTTGCTATGCTGGTGAAACTTCAGCGCTGCAGCGATGAATTTTTGCATGCTTAAAACTCCTTCCCACTGTACATCAAATACCGCCGTAAATTAATAGTATTCCAGGCAAGACGAACGCGACGGTACGCGTTTACAGCCAAACAGCCGGATCACATGGCCTGCCGAGACGGCTGTAGCTGACTACTCGACAAGGGGGTGATAATTGAACGCAGACGTCAGACAGGATATCCGCCGTCCGCCGTAGGCACCGAGACACAGGTTCGAACCCTGGCTAGTCTGCAAGGGAGACTACCGCTACCATCCAGATACGCAGAATTACGCACTTCTCTTCAAGATGTGACAGTTCTGTTCGAATATTCAGCATCAATTGATGACGTAAGGGCGTCCAATTCGCTTTGCTCACGACCTCTCCCATGTTTTTGACTCTGAGACATAACAGGAGTGTCCCAATTTACCACCGTGTTACGCCGCCTCTCTGAGTTCCAGACTATGCCCTTGAAGGTGTACTAGCGAAGTCATGCAACTTGTAGCAGTATTCAGCCTTCTCTGCAAGTCCCTTCAAGCTGCTAGTTGGACACACCGAGCTTGTCCAGGTCCATTATTCAATGACTGTCCCTCGGTGTCCTATTAATTGCCAACTACGTCTGTCTCCGACTCATGTGGGCTTCATCCTTCCCAGTATCAACACACACAGTCTTCCCTCCTGTACTACCCGCAGTCATCAATGCCATCGCGTTCAAATATTGCAGGTTGCGGTCGTGTACATCAAGTTTCTGGCCAGCATAGGACCCCCGAACTTACACGAGAGCTCCAGCTTCCATTCCTTTTCAAGCTCCCCCTCGAGTTCTGTTGAGTGCATCTTCGCCGTGCTGATCACATCCCGCCAGACGCGTATTGGAGGCATGTAACGTTTTGTGATACGATCGGTATGACAGAGGACGGTAGGGAAAAAAACGTACGTACCTCGTTCCAATCACAGCCGCTCAATTAGGTACATTGCTTGACAGTCTCCAGGTGAATCACCTTGGAACCCACCCCATGTATGCGATTGTCATCGGAAAGATCTCAAATTTGATCCTGTGGAAGAACTGGAGAATCCACGCAGAACTTCAGGGTAGTGTCCCCGGTGTACAAGCTACGGTTGACGAAGACGATGCGTGTATTGGAGCTCGCCAAGGACCAGTTCGCCGGGCTCGACTCGCACCCCCTCGGGGACATCAAAGATCACGCGAAAACGACTCCCCGCAATATATTGAACGGATCCCCAAGAAAGGCGTTCCAGTTGCGCTCCGCCGCACACCGGATCTTCTCTTCGTGCGCGGGGGTGACCATAGAGAGCGCTTTCGCCAACTTAGGATGCGCGAGATCCCGTTGGTCCGATATCCTTCACTTTTGCCCGAATTGAAGACAGAGTCGGGGTTGCTGCCGGGTTTTTCATGCGCCCATCTCGCACACAGACCAGTCGTAGTTCCATGACTTGGCCTCCACCGACCAATTCCTGGGATCAACTCAACTCTTTTTGCCTCATTACCAAAGTTTTTGACGCCTCAGTTGCCATCCTTGACTTTTGAGACGGTGGAAGCAGACGATGCAGTACACAGGAAGCTTTGATATCGACGTTGGATAGAAAAAATTCCGTTTTGCCATCGTGTCCTACTCACGCATGCTTCACACCCCATTCGTTCCAATATCGACGAATTCAGTTTCCCCTCGTGCATCCTGGGCAGTTGTCCTTACATGCTAATATGTGATGTCACATGGAGCCGTGTACAGCAAAATCCATGGCAACTATAGCTCTCCGAAGACGATCCACCCCTTCCAGTCCTCTCAAACTCTACCCTTCTGAGTTCTGTTGCGTGGATTTCCGCCCGTGTTGGTCACATCCCGCTAGACGCAGATTGGAGGCATGTAACGCCTTGTGATGCGATCGGGACGACGGAGACTGTCATAATGATATTTTAAAAAAAGGCTACTATGGTGATATATCCTCTCAATGCCTGACACGTTCGTGAGGCTCCTGCCAAGGTACACCTGACATAGCAAAGCGTCAGTTCCTTCGGCTGCCAGGTATGTGGAAGAGCACTCACAAAGCTTTTCAAAGATTTCTCGTTCAGTAGTGGAAGCGACGATATATCCTATATTATTGTCAGTGCAGGTACTATGAAGTATGCATGGAAACAAACCATTCTCCAGCTTTTGCCTACGGTCACTTGGATTCCGAATGACTCCTGCGTATAAGCCCTTCTGGTTGAGCGAGTAACCCATCTTGTTTGCCTTTAGTCGCATTGAACGGTTGAACTGTCACAAAAAGGCAGCGCTCAGTCTGTAGAGTGTAATATAAGAAGTCAAACTACGTACAATGTCGTCTCCCTGAGCAATAAATATTAGCACTGGAATAACTTAGGAATACAATCGCACATACAGTGTAATAGAGCAGAGCAGCACCTCTCGACTCGTACGGGACAGTTAAGAAGTCTGATGACGTCGTAAGCGGCGCAGGGCTTTGCACAATAAAGAACATACCAATGCGCCTGCGTTTGCCCTGAGCATCTCGATGGCACAAGCCACGATAAACCAGTTCAAGGTCATCCCAATCGTCCGGAAGACACAAGTCTTCCGTGACAATATCTCGTTTATGTAGCTCAGCGAGAAGGCGTCGAAGAATTCCTATATGATTCCGGGTTTCCGATTCAGATCGCAAATTTGCCGGTACCTAATTGTTTTTTTCCGTACCTGCATGTGTCCGTCCGTCATCCGTTGGGCGTGTGATCAAAATGTCAACGTCGCCACAGTCAGCTTTGCCGCTGTACGAAAACCATCAATGAGATGACAAGGCATGACGTAGTGAGGTGCGAACCGTCTGAAGCTACCCATGATCTGGACGTCAAGTTTTGGATCTAAACCCAATGCTACAAAGACGAGCGAGAACCTAGTTGAATTGAACCTTGTTTGAACCGAAAAAAGTTAATATACGTACCGACAGGTTTTATTAAATGAAAGATATCTTCTGCCTCTTGCCGAGGCATGCGACAGTTAATATCTGTCGAAGCGAATGTGACTAGTCGCTCCCAAGAGTATTAAGCAAGCATGTACCTTCATAGAACTTCAGCCCGATTCTCTGAGCCTTAGTCACTTTGATACCCCCTTTGCCTAGGCTGATATCTTCAAGTGTTCGGCACCCCGCCGCATACCACTGGAAAGCAATTTGCAGCCCTGCAGATTGATTCGTGATATGCCAAATGTCAGAGTAGACAAGTCTACCTACCCACGCCATAGATACCCGTAAATATTTTGACAGCTTCGACGTCTTCTGTCCGCTCGTATTGGATTCGACGGAGATCACCCGTTTGGATGACTTCCATAATCTGTAAGGATTGACTTGAGTAGAGCGGATATTGCAACGGTCGCATGATATTTACCTTTTGCGCTGTTTTCTCGCCGATACCTCGTAGCTGTCGAGCCTCTTCTATAGACGTTATGCGCTTTGGATGATTACGCAGGAATCCGATAGCTGATTTCGCATGTCAATATCACTGATATTCCCAGATACTATCTTACATAACACATACCCTTGTTGTAAGTATACACTCGCCATTTATGGTCGTCTCCGAGTTTTGACTCGTGTAGGGCCTTGAGCTCAGAGAGCTAAACGCAGGGTTCTCTATCAGTTATGCCAAAGTAGCCGGAGCGAAAGGAGAAGTGGCGTCCCACCTTATCAATGACGTCTTGGTTTGGACACGTTACTGGAAGCTCGGATCTTTTCCTGTCGCACTGGAAGACCTATATGTCATGAATTGAAAGGTGATTAGCAGTTGAGGCGGAAAACTGAAGGGCTAGACATGACGCAACTGCAGCCCTCTTTTCTTCAGGCCTGAACTTCCCGTCAACACCACTTGAGACGTTTGTACGCTTCTCGTTTTCAGTACCGTTCGGGCGGTTATCTTCTCTTCCTTCGCCATCTTTGTACCGCTGCGCAGGGTGTGAGTAATTCATAGGCGCCTCCAACTCTACTCACCTCTGCATCAAGCTCCGCACACGCCTGAGTGTAAAATTCCGCCAAAGGATCGTCGTCCATACCTCTGTGAGCTGCTGCGGCACTCGGTGATCGCCTATCGTCTTCTCGTTGAACAGGTGCATTGCCATTCATTTCCTCCAGCCGTCTGTCATTCAAGTGGATGTCTGATGATCTCGAAGTTTGAGACCCTCCTACTAAGCGTTCAGGGTGTGGCCTAGGCATGTTGTCAGAAATTACTTGATTGGGTATCTTGTCCTGCGTAAATTCCCTGAAAGATTCTGTCAGGTGTGTTCATGTAAAGGAATGGAAAGCGCATACGAGATTCGGCTATATTCTTCATCGCTTTCCGAGTCATGCACTTCGGGTTCAGGCGCTCTAGCCTTGCCCTTACCCTTTCGATCTTTTGCGTTTCGGGCCCGTGCTAGCTGTAATTCAACCTCAGGGTCGAACAACACGCGCTCTGGGTACGCTGCAAAATCCTGGTATTGCCGCATTCTTCCCGGGTTATCCATGCTTCTGCTTGCCCAGTTCCATTTCAGAATAGGGATATTTGGATGTATGTCAGCTATCTTCTTTACCCCGATAGAATGCAGAAAAGTCGCTTTGGGTCCGTCTGAAATGATGTGCGTCACACGCTCCGGATCGAACTGGGGCAACAGAGTAGCGCCATGCCTTATCAACTACGGTGCACTCAATTAGTCAAAATCATGGAAATAGACTAAAGTAGAAAGACGGAACTACTCACAAATTCCATCTTTTCTCTTGTGCGTTGTGTTGCGACATCGAAATCGCCACCGAAGTAATATATGATTTTTCCTTCCAAATAGCGCTTCGAATATAAGCGCATCTCCCCAGACGCAACCATTTGTTGTAGTTTTCTCGCATAATCGCACGGCAGCATAAGTACTGATTTCTCCTTCTTTGACTTAGTCTTTTTCACAAGCGCGGAGGTGGTACTCTTCCGCGTTCGGGACGTAGACGCACCCGCAGAAGCATTTCTAGCGGGCGATGTTGAGGCGGCGTTACTTTTGGCAGAGCTTGCAGGGGTAGTAATGACACTGCTATCGGCCGCGGTCATTGGAACTGATTTCGGCGCTCTTGCAATCTTGGAGGCGTTGTTCGCCACTGACCTCTTCATAAATTCCAGGCCTGCGGCTACGTCGGTGATCGTCTTGGGTTCTGCAGGAAGAGTCGTAGCTATTGGCAGCAAAGTCAGTCCATCTGGAATAGCAGCGGTAACCGCTGCCGGGCATTGTTGTTTCTGATTCAAGCCTGGGACGCGAGTCCCTTTGTTGCTAACCACTCTTGAAGTATCATTGACTTCGGAGTTGTAGCGAGACGCCTTGTTCATTCGAACTTCATCGCCTTTGTCAAACACATCTACATCTGATAGTTGTACGTTGCCTGGGCTGGCTAGTAGAGCCTTCTCGGATGGAATATTGTTCGTCCGGAATGGAGGCTGCGCTCTACCACCTCGTTGGACTGGTATGCTATCCGCAGCATCGCTTTGAAAGATTTCGGACACTATTGGACCCCAACTGTGAGAAGCTATTAGCATGTATGCGCATTGGGCTTTTGAAATTGCATTGAAGCACCGACCATTCACTGCTTTCGCCTTGAGGATGAGATACAGGAGGATAAGGGACGGGAGAAGTTTGTTCATGGCAAGGGTCCATCCTAAGCATGTGGCTTCGTGCCTTCTTCTTAGCTTGTTCGGGCAATCCAGAAGGTTGGTCAGGCGACTTTCGTTTCGATCTGCGGCCAAAGAGCGTCAATGGGCCGCGCGGACAAGCATAATCGCATTCACCTCGTGTTTCCCTTGAGGAAAGAAAGTCGAGGTTCATTTGCGCGTAATGCGCGTTGAGATTCAGCCACAGATGCGAGATCGTTACACTCGATGTCATTTCTAGTTTTCTGTTTCTTCGCGGGTGGGATTGACTGTTCAACAGATGAATCATCCAACTCAATTGATTGTCGTGTATCAGCTTCTAGGGCAGGCCTGGGCCACCGTCAGTCGACGGCATGATGTGCAATGGTGCATATACTCGCCTTCGCCTTGCGGATATTCTGGCCAGGAAGTCTTCTCGAGATTCATCCGCAAGGTTCATGAGCTCTTGCTGCTTGGCAAAATACCGTTGTGTCTGTAAATGTTCGCTCATGATCGTTGGTTGAGGGGGCTACGTGCAAATTCAAGCATGCCACCCTTAAACGTTAAACGGCGGTGGAAGTTTAGAAACAAAACCGGCGAGAGAACGGGGTGGCCGAAATAGGACTAGCGCGTGCTATCTCAAATGTTCCCACGCTCTGTGGTTCGAGCGGAAACCAAAGCGTAAATTCTCCAATTCGAAACCTGAAAAGGGAATGAAATATGTTGGTTGACTTGTCATTTCACGTTTTTGTGAGTCAATATGCACATTAATCGAACAATCTAACCTATAAATTGTACGATTTCCAGGTTGCGATGGACGTTATGTCAGGTTGGCCAGCTGTGAGTAAGATCAGCATCTTCATGTGACTGTTCTCGATGATATATCGCAATTTGAACAGTAGCTCCGCGGTTTTTGGCCGTTCAATTTGCACGGCGAGTCCGTATGCGAAGGTGTACCACTCGTACGTGCCGCCAGTCGAGTACATGTGAAAGCAGTAAAATCCTCCAGAGCGGTGGGACTCAGGTACCATCTATGCGCAAACAAATATCAAACATAGGGACCCACAAAACACCAATACGTTTGCTATTCCCCACGCCCGCCGGCCCCGTTGTTCGGTCTGTCCAGGGTTTGCGGCATGTAGCGCTGATGCGAAGCTGAAGAGGGGAACGTCCAGATTTCCTGATTGTTTTGGATAGGAATATGAGTCTTTCTGACTTCTGCCGCGAGACGCCGCTGATTTGAATGTATGCTATGCGAAACAGCATACAGTCTAGAGCAAGCGCTGTGTGAGCCACTCTCCCTTCACGACCATCTGCTGGCTCCAAAATATACAAAGGTCCGACTACCAGTTTCGCGGACTTTATGTTGCTCAGCATGACGAGGCAGCCGCTGTCACTTTCTTCCCTATTCCCTGCCAAGTTGTCTTCTGGCATCGCATCTATCGGGCTTAATCCTGGTCTACCCTCTTTCTCCAGGTTCGCCCGCCTGATTTGCCCAAAGAGCAGGGCCCGTTTTGTTCCTGATTTGGCCGTCCACGCCAGCGGGGCCTGTGGCTGGCGGTGAAAGGCGTGCTCCGACCTCTAACACTCTTCCTCGTCTCACATTCCTCCGGGTTCCTTCGAGCTTCCCCGGTGAGCACCCTTCATATCTCTGGACCATGCGGAGGCCTTGTGATCGCGCTTGATGCACTCCCGCTCGATATGGCGTGGTAGCGTTAGTTTGTCGGAGTTCTGATAGTTGCTCAGCAGTCCGCTCAATGATACTTAGGGGGGGGCTTTCTCGACCACCATCTTCTTTCTCCGCACGCCACCACATCCACCCCTCACAAGTTGGAACTATGGCTATCGAACCTTCTCCTCGCCACTTGAACGCGACCTACAGCGATTCCTCCTCTGAATCGGACTCACCTGACGAAATCGCACCTCCGTGGCCCGAGTCTGATCATTCAGACACGTCTTCGGATGTGACCGAGCTCGACCAGGACGACTTTCCGAATTATTTCGAGGAGCGGAACGGACGACTCTTCCCTTCTCATGGTAACCCCCCGTACCCTTTGCCTGTGGATGCGGATGAACAACAGGTGGGTTCGCCGATCACTTCTTCTTCTTCAACTTGATGGATCTGCCATCGATCAGAGAGCAAACCTGCAACACGCCCTGTTGTTTAGACTTACAGGCGAACATTATCGAGGCCCGGTGCAGCGGGTCTTGAGGGAGAAAAGGCGTGCTTTGGATCTGTGCACGGGAACAGGACAATGGTATGTGATATAGTATAAGCTCGCGATCAGTGCCTCACAACTCGTTAGGGTTTTGGATATGGCTCATGAATTTCCGAATGTCCGATGGCATGGCATCGATATTGGTGAGTCTCTGTACCTCTTATCCAACCTTTGCGACGCTGACATCCAGTCTAGTCCCAATCGCCACGCGTCGGCCACCTGACAACGTGTACTTCGAGATGGCGGACGTGAATCAAGCATTCCGTTTTCAGGCCGAGTACTTTGACTTCGTCCACGCAAGGGCCGTTTCTATGGCGGTATGCGATTCTATCCTTGCGATTCCAACCACAGAATTGATGAAGATTCTTGTTGTAGGTCCGCGACTATCCAGTCTTGCTGGATGAAGTCGCTCGCGTGCTTCGCCCAGGTGGGCTGTTTCTGGCATGCGAATGGGGCCGCTGTGTAGAAATGGCCGACGGTCGGGACCCCAGGCTGTTCGTACCCCGAACTTGTGATTTCTTCAACGCGGTAAATCAGGCCCTGGTATCTCGCGGTATCACTGCTATTGCAGCACACATCCCGACATGGCTTCAAGAGTCTGGACATTTCAACCATATCCGACGGCACATCTTCAAGATGCCACTAGGTGCTTCGCCCCGTGATAGCCAGGAACGCGGGGAGATCGGCACACAATTCAAGAACATCATGAGGCTTTATGCCAATTCGATGCGCGTCATGTTGATAGAGACGGGGTGGAACTCTAGTGAGGTTGAAGCCTTGATCCGTGGCTACTTGTATGAGATGGACACGGTGCCCGGTATTGTCTGTCTCTATTCGACTGTCTATGCGCGCAGAATCTGAGCGGTTATCGAATATCTGTAAATATCATACAAATTCATTCGATCAAATCTTTCTTGTGCTCCTTGCCTTCTTGCCTTCCTCCTTTTATTCGTTGTATGCGAGTCTCTATATGCTTCCTTCTCTATGGAAATCCTTCTACGTTCACTGTATCCTCTGTATGCTTCCTCCTGCTTCCTCCTGCTTCTTGTATGGAGATCTTTCTACACCTACTACGTTCCATATGATTATGTCAATGTATGCTTATGTTCATGCATTCCTGTCAGGATATGTACACATGTTTAGTCGTTCGCCGTTCAATGTGCCGGACGTGAGAACCAAAATTTCTTTAGTGGAGTATGCGGATTCGAACCCTCGAGCTAACTAAATTTGCTTTGCCCGCGGTAATTCCACTCCGGATTTGGCCGAGGCAAGCGAACCCAAGTGGACGCTGCACTCGGCGACCGCGACCTTCCCTCTCGAATCCTCCCTTGTACTTTCCAAGTACTCTATTTTTCAATATGCTGGCAGTGAGGGCGTCCGCGGCACGCAGCGCGTCCCGTCTTACGAGGAATTTTGCAACTGTGGTTGATGCCGCGGGTGTCAAAGTTGCGGCGGTGGACAACGGCGAGCCCACCTCTTCGGTCACTTTCTTGTTCAAGGCTGGCAGCAGATTCGAAAACAAGCCTGGTGTAGCCCATGCACTCCAAAACTTTGCTTACAAGGTGCTTATATCGCGTTCGGAACCGGATGTATGTTGTTAATACGGAAACATTGTAGAGCACAACCAAACGTTCGGCACTTGCCACCGTTCGCGAGGCTGAGCTGTACGGCGGTGTCCTATCCTCAAGTCTATCACGCGAGTACTTGGCGTTGACTGCAGAGTTCTTGCGCGGTGACGAGTGAGTTCTCAGTTGTTGTTCCGCATTTCTCCCCTTGACACCGAAGTGGGCACACAGGCCGTATTTCGTCGACGTGCTGTCTTCCTTCGTGACCGACGCCAAGTTCACTCGTCACGAGCTGCAGGAATATGTTGCCCCCGTTTGCGCTGCTGAGTCCACCGTTGCTGCATCCAACCCGGCAACGCGCGCCCTTGAGCTCGCACACGCCATCGCGTTCCGCAACGGACTTGGTGCCTCCATTTTTGCGTCTGAACACAGTCACGTTGATGTAGAGACCATCAAGGCATATGCATCGTCGGTATTCGGAAAGAGCAACCTCGCAGTTATTGGCACTGGTATCTCTCAAGATGCTCTCACCAAGCTCCTCGAGAAGTCCCTTGGCTCGCTCTCTGCCAACGCAGCACCCCCATCTTCACCGACGTCGTACTTCGGCGGTGAGACACGTGTCGACGCTCACAGTGGCCCTCAGACAGTCTTCATCGGCTTTGGTACCACAGGTGCTCCCTCTGCTGAACTTGCCGTTCTTGCTGCACACCTTTCGCCACAACCCTCTGTTAAATGGTCTGAGGGCCTTTCGCCTATCGCGGCCTCTATCCCGAAGGGCGCGTCTGTGCAGGCGATCTATCTGCCTTACTCGGATGCATCCCTGTTCGGCTTGCTCGTGCAGGGCGCGACCGCTGAAGAGGTTAAGATTGCCGGCAAGGCAGCAGTCTCGGCATTGAAGGAAGTGGGTAATATCAAGGCTGAGGATGTTAAGAAGGCCGTTGCCAAAGCTAAATTTTCTGCTGCGAGTACACTTGATGGCCGTAGTAGCCTCGCCTCCGTCCTGGGCTCAAAGGTATGGCGTCAAATCTTGTATACACCTGAACAAACTTGCTTATGTCCCTGAAAGCTCTTGTCTGGACCCTCCGCATCTGTCGAGGGAATAATCTCTTCCATCGAGAAGGTCGACGCATCGGCGCTGTCTAGCGTAAGCGTCTCTCTCCAATGGAATCTCTTTTCTCTTTCTAACGCCCATTTATACAGGCGGTCTCGTCTTTGATAAAGGCGAAACCAACCTATGTCACTGTTGGTGACATCAAGTCTTTGCCTTACGCAGACGAGCTTGGACTGTAACGTGTTAGTCCCTACACCTGTTGTCCTATGAAAATGAACATACTCTACACCTTCTCGTTCGATTACCACCTGGAACGACATTAACTCCATGTCGCGGAGCATCATTGGAGGCAAGCCGCTTATTATTTGAGCCATCATAACCCACGAGGTGCATAGTGTTAGGGCTAAGGCGATATTTCGTCCTCTTCATTGGCATCTTCACAGGATATTCTTACAAATGCCCAGTTCTAGAACAGCGTCAAAATGCATCGTATGTATCTTAGAAATGCTGGTATGTAGCTGTTCACGATGCTCTACGTATTTCTTCGTTTTGATATCAGAAGTTTCAGAGCACCGGGCTTCACCAGCCTCTATTTCGAGGTTTGCAACATCTTGATTTTCTTTTGGTGTGGCGCCAATCATGAAGATCTCCCACGTGCACGCCGTGGGGTCAGATGCTTCGGCTGCCACACGGTCACTTTAGAGTCTGAAGCTGGAGAGGCCAACCTCCGACTACCACTCTGATTTTGTCACAACGTCCCTGTTGATCCTTGAACACTGCCAGAATACCTGTCAAATTCTTTCTTTGGCGATGTCTAACTCTTACATATACTCAGATGGTCCTCCGTTTGTGCCACCGCCAGATAATGTGACTATCCCCCAGTTCATGTTTGGTACTACCCATCCTGCCCGACCGATGGGAGATCCCAAAAGTCCATGTATTATTGACGACGAGTCTGGCAAGGGACTCTCCTTACACGAAGTAATACTAATTTCCGCTCGATCTTTGTCATACATGAAAGCTAACGCTGGTGTATAGTTGAAATATCGGAGCGATGCGCTTTCAAAAGCGATGAAGGCGCGCTGGAATATTGGTATGTCATGTTCAAATCTCCACTGCGACTGATTCTTACATCCCTTTACAGGGGATAATGATGTTGGTGAGTGCTTTTAACATACATGCAATTATGTACCGTTCATTGTAACACATCTACCGATGCAGTGTGTATCAGCAGCCCGAACCATCTCGGTGAGATACTCGTTTATTTAGAGGCAATTACCTATTCACCGAGCGTCAGATTACCCTGTCATATGTTGGGCAGCGCAGCAACTGGGTGCCATTGTTGCGTATGTTACCACTGAAAACAGGTTTATCTCAGTATTGAATATCACTTCCAGCACTCTGAATCCTGGGTTGACTTCCCAAGAGCTCGGTACGTGTCTTCAACGTGTTACTGAATGGAGATGATTGAGCGGTCCTCCGACAGACCATCAACTAAGCCTTACGAAGCCCAAGCTCATCTTTGCACATCCTACAGCTCAAGATGCTATTCACCGAACTCTTTCTCCTAAATCGGACATTGTGCTCATAGGAGAAGGCTCGGGTGTTACGGTTGATAGCCTTATCCTTACAGGCTCAGACTCTACTGTACACGTACCACACATACGATTTCTACCAGGAGAAGCGAAACGTAGGATCGCTTTCCTGTGTTTTTCTTCAGGTACTACTGGCAGTCCCAAGGTGTCTATTTTACATCTTCTCGAGCCCCCAAACATAGATCTCATGAATTGATTTATTCAGGCGGTCTCGATCTCACATTATAATGTGATTTGCGGGGTCATACAGACAGCAACTCACCAAAGAATCAATGAGTCATACGCATCATGGGAAGATCGTCGTTTCAGACCCGGCGACACATGCAGTGGAGGTGAGACTCTAACCTGTCATGACATATGTCATCCCATTGACTATGTCCTACCCAGTATCGCCGTTCTATCGTAGGCAGTTCCTTACTTCTTCGTTGCAGCAAGCTGAATGACACATAAGATATATATGGTCTCATCGTAAACGTACGTACGTCAGCCAATCAGCTATACTACTGATGAACACAAAATCTGAATTCTGCAGCTGCATCTTGTTATCTTTGCTGCGGTAAGTCATCCTCCCTCAAATCTCCGGACACTCCTTAAATGATTCCTTGTGAATAAGATGAGAGTGGTTATCACTGCAAGGTTTAACTTTGAGAAGATGTTGCAAAATATCGTGCGATATAGAATAACACATCTTTTGTGAGTTTTGTTTTTTTGTCGTTGTCTTGGACGCCACTGATGCGGATGGTACTTGTTTAGCATTGTTCCTCCTCAAGCCTTGTTATTTTGCAAGGTACGTCTGCAACGAAATACCGTTGGAGGTTATCTGAAGCGCAAATATAGCATCCGGCTGTGAAATTATACGATATCTCCCATGTGCGCTTCTGTCTGATCGGGGCAGCTCCTCTGTCGGCAGAGTTGTCCAGAGAATTGTTGAACCTGTGGCCAAATGTGCAGCTGGGACAGGGTTATGGTCAGTGTATGCAAATGTATAGTGAACTGAACAAGCCTAACCGAAACCCATTTGTGGTCGAAGGCACGACTGAGACTTGCGGGCTTACTACGGTTAGAAATGACACAATTGGGTTGATTTCCCGATTTAAAGGTCGTTTTCCAGTTCCCCACAACGCAAAGGTGCGGTACATTAGGAAGTGCTGGGCAGCTTCACTCTGGAATAATGGCGAAGGTGACCAAGGAGGATGGGACTATAGCAAAGCGTGGGGAAAGTGGAGAGCTCTGGGTAAAAGGGGATCAAGTGGTACTCGGTTACTTCAACAACGAGAACGCGTGAGTACCGCTTTATCCGTGATGAATACATCCTAAATGTCAATCTGGTTTTTTTAGTACACGCGACACGTTCGTCGACGGGTACGTTTCTAGTATTCCAGCTATTTCCTACTCAAATGAGGCCTACCACGCAGATGGGCTCGAACAGGCGACGAAGTTTTATTTGCAGATAACGGGGACCTCTTCGTAATCGATCGAATCAAGGTGATTGAAGCACGCTGTGTCTGACTTTCTTCTGACACAGGGACGATAGGAAATAATGAAGATCAAGGGTTACCAAGTGTCTCCCTCCGAGCTCGAAGGACACTTGGTAACACATCCAGATGTCACTGACGTAGGGGTTACTGGAATTCCTGACGAGTATGCTGGAGAGCTGCCAATCGCATTTGTCACCTTAACAGCAGCCACCAAGAAGCGTACATCGGAAGATCAAGTGGCTGCCGACATACTAAAAGCCGATATCATGAAAGTATGTAAATCATCCCCAGAGAGGCATCGATGAGAACTAAGTTTTTTGTCTAGCACGTATCAGATGCGAAGTCAAGGTACAAGTGGCTAAAGGCAGTGTATTTTGTGGCAGTCATTCCTAGGAATCCTAGCGGGAAGATTTTACGCAGAGTTCTGAAACAACAAGCAGCAGATATACACTCGTGGAAATCGAAAGGAAAGCTGTGATTTCTGTTAGCTAGTATGCACTCGCTACTTCTATTTATACCATGACTGAATTCCCTCCCCCCCGGCTTCTAAGTTGAATACTGCAGATACTGGATTCGTGTAGTGCTATCACAAATTGGAATTCGACGCGGCTTCAAGTTCGAACTAGATCCTCCTTTGGTCCAGATATCACTGGCGTCGTTCGGCACATATAGCGCTGAGAAACTGCAGTTCAAGCTAGCTTTCCGATGTCATCGCAGGAGTCCGGGTCGCGCACCTTCGAGATGTGAAGGATATTCGACGGCAGGCTCAAACACCTCCTAAAGTAAACGACGGAGAGTTATTATAGGGCGCAACAGCCTTGTCACCTCGATGTGACGCTCTACTGGTGCCTTAGGGCTGTTTAGGGCATATTGTGGTTATCAAAGGGATACGCTAAAGTACGCCCCAAATCTGTAGTCGCTGAGCAAATCATGACCCAGTCTCAGTCCGCATAACTAGGAATCCTCTCATTAGAACTCTGTATCGAGATGGTCAGTCTTCAGTTTTATCAAGGTCCAATCGTCAAAGAGAATTTCACGCTTTTTCAGGTATATTATCCTTCATGATACTCACAGGTCAGTACACTTCTCAATGTCGCTTATATCTCGTCTGAGCGCCTTGGCTTAGTCCTATCTCTCGCAAACGTTGTTACCTTGCTCGTAGCTCCGGTAGGTCTTTCGCAGCTCCCTGTCACTATCCTGACTATCAGTGCGCACAGGAGGAGTTCCTGGATTTACTTAGCCAGTATGTTCTCGTCGTTTCATATTTCGCGATGTACTACACTAAAGGTTGCACACATTTTAGGAATGTTCGCGTACTACACAGTATACTGTGCTGCCGCGTGCTCATCAATCTCCGAGATGCGGCACGAAGAGAGTTTGCCGGAGATGCAACGACATATTTTCCCTCTAGAGTTACCAACGTTCTCTTTCTCAAGCAATCTGTTAGCAGTGGAGAAGCCACTGGCAGTGGAGGTGCTTCATCCGAAGCGACTGAGACGATCGAGTTAGTCCCCATAGCAGCTGTAACCCAGCGTGCGCATACTTGATAAATAGTTACGAGGCTCTACCACAGTTTACCGTCATACATCTTGAACAAAGTAACGGATCACGGCTTTACGACCTCGAGTAGTTAGTTCCATATTTGTAAGAAGGGGAACGCCTGTCGGCTAGCGATGAGATGATTGTCGATATAAGTGTCAAACGTCCACTTCTAGAACTTGATGAGCAGGCGCATACCATTACTAACCCACTTCGACTTGATCTCGTTTTACAACTTGTTACCAACACTTCGGCGCAAAATGAAGTCTGTATCGTACTAAAGTTCTGAAATGGTCCAATAAATACATGATAGTCCCCGATAGAAGAAGTCCAAGTCCATGACGATATCTCCACTCTGAACCTTGGCTGGTCAAATGGCATACCCAACGTCTGTTATAGCACTCCCAGTACCATATGTCTAGAAACGATGTTAGTGTCTGTCGAAGTCGTCATTGATGGAGGACGTGCCTGAGTTTTATTGGGACTAATTAGGTGTGCCCCAGAACGGTATCCAGATGCACGTAGTTCTGACACGCGAACTGGGCCAAAGTCGTTCTTCCCAATATCTCTCAAAGCCTCGCGTGAGTTGAGCAGAGCGAGCATCGAATTGAGCATCACTGTGAAGTAAGATATCAGGGGGCTTGAAGCGATAGCAGAGGAAGTGAGGTAGATACGCTTAGGTTTCACAGAGGAGATCCCAACAAAGATCAAGTTGTTTGGCATGGTAGCGCACTTATAGCCGCATTATTAAGTATAGTATCAGGGAAGATACTCCGGAGACGTACGGCTATTATTGTTGCAATTGCGCATGAGCTATGTGATAAATTTAATATAAGAGAATCCAAAAGAAATACAGGCGAACTCACGTAGTGAGCACACAGGTATTGACAAAATGCACTGTCAGAAAGCTGACAACTGAGTTGATACTGGAAGGCCGAATAAGCTGCGGCATTTCACATGGAGTGCATTCCACTCACCGAGATCGTCGGGTTGTCGGCTTTTGTGTTTTCAGTAGGGTAATGAGCGCAATCGTAATGATGATATCCGCTACAGCTTGGCCACCAAATGCCATGTACCAGAGGTACTGTTCATCCATGAGATTCAGTTAGCATTTTCTGTGTCTGGTGCTGGGCCTAAAATCCATTTACCGAGAAGCGATGGGTGAATTCTGTGAATTTTATGTTCACACTGCGGACGAAGACATTTCAATATACACCCAATTTTTATTATGAGATTAGACGACCTACGCGAGTACAGTAACGGCTTTGTTTCAGGGAAATATCAGTACATGTCGTCCGCCGCATCGAACAGCTACACATACCCGTGCTCGCACCTGATGTTTATGAGCAGAATCTGCCAGAGAGTATCAGGGGAACGTACCAAGTGAAACAATTATCGAGACGGCCTAGAGAAAATGATAAGCACTTTGCCTGACGAGAGAATGCAAATAAAAACAGATAACATTGAGATTGGGCTTACAATTGCAGGAACGGCCAGCCGCGCTTCTGGGACTAAAATGAACGACAGTGTTACGTCAATCCAGTATGGAAGGAGTTGGGCCCCTTACATTTCCACAACCGAGAAGTATACACCCTAGGTCATCAAATTCGTGATTTCAGTGCTACTATATTGGGGGATCTGGGGAAACAGGAGACTCACACCGATACTAAAAGATCGCTAGCACTCTGATATAATAGGAATCTCAGGGACGTGCAATACCTGTAATGCTCGAATGCTTACTCCTGTAGGCATGGAACTCTGTGCCTCAACAGTTAGATTACTGTCACGGTAAATTCATAGTCACCTTACCACAAGGCTCCTGGACAGGACATAACGTGGTCAGAATTGAGAGCATGGACATGATATATCAAAGAAGTACCAATTAGCCGTTATTAGTGCGATGGGGTTGTTAAAACTGGAGACGGAATAAAAGTAGATTGCATGAATGAGTAGCGCAAGGTGGGCGCTGTCAATTATCCTACATCGCAATGCGCTAGAGAATCAGATATGTCATCGTTCAAAGAGTGACGTACCACAATAGAAAGATCTAGCAGTACCAAGAGTAAGGGTATCGTACTCCTTCGACCCAAATGAACATGTTACGCACCACATATCTCATGAAAGCGTTGTCACTCTCCCCGCTATGTTGATAGTAATTGAAGACCTGTGCAGTAGTAAGCCCGTAAAGGCTGGGAAATAAAAGGAGCCGGGTTCAGTACTATCATAATGGACAATATGTCCATCAACCATGAGATCGAAGACGTACAGTGTGCAGACTAGAACGCCTGTTACAAATCATAATGTCAGAATCATATTCGTTCTCACGAATCTGAACCATTCATACCGATTAAAGTTGCGCCTAGTGTATTGTCCAAGCTCGGCGTAGTTGGTATCAAAGGATTGGTGGCCGACATGAGTCAAAGAACGGGGTATGCACGAAGCTGACGTTTAATGGGCCCTCGTTGCTGCCTTATAATATACCCTGATGAGGTTCATCTTCTGGAACACAGTGCTCGATCTCTCCTGCGAATCAGTGTCGTTGGTTCTCCTCCGGTAAAATGAGATGCCAACTCAACCTATTGATACATAAGAAGCTCAGATGGTGTGATTGTGCCTAAATCCCCTTGCAACAAATGTGCTCACACCAAGGTACAAACAGATTTTCATGAATCAGTTACGCGTGCTGGTAGAGGAAACGAGCGCGAGCTGGACATACCCATCTTCGATGAGCCAGGACTCCAATGAAAGATGCGTTTAAATCAACAACGGTCGAAGTCTGAGACGGGTACTATAGTAGGACAGCAGAATCGGCGCCGAGCAATTCCGCACTTACCGCAGCCTTCTGCGAGATGTCATCTCGGTGTCGGGAACATTAGCTACTAACTGGGAGACCTTTTTCTACAGCCTTAAGTTGGGGATCCCCGCTCTGAACTGTCCCAAACTTGGAGCCAAATCCTAGTTGGACTTCATTAATAGAGCGACAGAAGCTCGTTAGATGTCGCAGTGCATGCGAACTCACCTTTTCCGAGGAAGTCTTGTATCATTAATCACGGAGATCATCATGCAACTTATGATAATCTGAGAACGCTGTCACTTGAGCTGGCACACTTTCTGCTTGGAAAGACTGGCTTTTGTGCGCTGAGTATTGAACTGAGTATCCGACAGTCATTAAGCTTGGTGGTGAGGGCTGGTGAGGGTAGAACGTTAATCATGATATTGGCAGGTTATTGGGCTGGTGAGCGTAGAACGTCACCAATATTGGCAGGTCAAAGGTATTACCATGCCGCGCTCGTAGCGGAGACTATTTGCCGAACCGTGCCGGGTGTGGGCATACCGGATATGGATATCGTCGGGAAGGGTGTCGATTTGTACACCACGGTCGCGATCACTGATATCTCTAGCCTGCTCACGGAATTATGCGAGGCACAGTACTAGCTCTTGAACAACTAGTCCCGGTAGCTGATATCCAAAGCTCAGTCCAATTACGTCTTCTAGTTCAGTCTGGCTTGATATCGTACTGGAGGTGTTCCTCGCCAGTCACAGCAGTGGAAGACTCAGCGGAGCCTGAGGATCAATAAATATAAGGAGAGCCCTTTAATTAGTAGACATTGGCAGTCGTCATTCTAGTCCCATCGATGATAAGTGAGTTTATGTAGATTCCAAATTGAAAGATGCGCCCCTAGTTCTTCGGGAATATGTAGTAGGCATCCGTGGTTATCTGTAGAGGACTGTGATGACACGATATCAGTGTCTCGATAGATGTGGCTGTTGTTGTGTATCACGTACTTAATTTGTGTCATAAATCATGCCATTGACAACGACGGTACTAAGGCGTTCTTCTGTAGTACGTAAACCAGTTAGGCTGTCCGTAACACGTTCATGTTCACCGATGCGGATGATCTTTTTCAGAGATTGGCGGGAGTTGAGGAGAGCCAGCATGGAGTTGAGCATCACTGTGGAATAACAATATCAGAGACGTATATTGATTACTAGTATCGGGAGCACGTTTTGATTTTAACGGGCAGATTCCAAGGAAGATCAAGTTGTTTGGCATAGTCGCGTACTGATCATCAGCTTGAAGTTAGGAATCATATATGGTGAAAATAATTCTGATGACCTACAGTTATCATGATAGCAATTGCGCAAGAACTAGGGAGTAAGCTCCAGCATGAGTGAGACACCACTGATATTTATGGGCTGAACACACCTTGTTAATACACAAGTGTTTACGAAATACAACGTCAAAATCCGAAGAACGTTCTTGATGCTGGATGCTTATCCAAGTAAACAAGAATCGTGTAGACAAGCATGAATGATAATTACCCTGAGCGACGAACCATTGGCTGCCCTCGCCTGAAGATGAAGATGATATGGAAGGTAATGGTGACATCTGCGACCGCTTGTCCACCATTTGCCAAACTCCAAAGGTACTGTTTAATGAATTAGTACGGAACTTACGCTTGGGATAAAACCAAGCTGCCTTACCCTGAATTGGTGCGTCATTTGCTCAAAGGTTCTCGTCGAACTATCATATATATGGAGTTTCAGAATCTGCATCGGTGTCAGGTACAGTGCTTACCACAATGCAGCAGTTGCTGGTACCCAGAAAAGCCATTAGCATATATTTGGTTCGGCGAGAACTTCTACCACATACCTGAACTTGCAACTGTTTAAGCGTGAACGATCAAATGCCTGAGAATTATTTATCATGACTACCGTTGTTGAGACATACCCAGTGAAATGACTATAGATACGACCTGAAAGCCAGCAAATGTTCTGTTAGGTACACTCGTAATATGATGCTATGCACAATACACTCACGATCATAGTGATGATCGCCCAGTTCTTGTCGACTTTTAGGTCACAGCATTTAGTTTCCCGGCGTCATAGAATAAGTCAATCTCACCCACCCTTCCATATCCAATAAGCATATGAGCTGGCCAATCAACAATAAAAACAAGTTTCCATAAGCGACCATGATTATTGAATGATAACGACGAAATTAAAGACATACATTGATATTATTAGATCGTTCATACTCTGCATAAGCAGTGTGATAGGTAAGTAAGTGATTAAACAATTCAAGGCGAGGTATTCTTACCGTAACTGGTAAGGCGCTCTTGATGCGAGCTTCAATGTGAAATCAAAAACGTGAAGAAAAGATGTAGTTCCATACAATGATGCTCCTGCGCATAATATAACAATGTCAGACTTCACGTTACGTATAGTCATCTGGACAAGTAAGTACCAGCTCGGCCGTAATAGAGCTTCAAGGTTGCCGAAATTGCTTACGGCGTAGAAGTAAAGTGCATGGACTAAGAACGCGAGTTGAACGCTGTCGATCAGCCTATGTACAGCATGCTGCATTATATAGCTTTCAAGCGATAAGACACCCGCTGACGCACCACAGAAGAATAACCTAACACCCTGAGTATAAGAGTAGCTTGGTATCAAACAGGACCAACGTGCGTACCAGATATTTCATTGAAGCCGGATCGTTCTCGCTATTCTGGTAATAATTCAATGCCTGCCCAGCAGTGAGGCCGTGAAGGCTAAATCATAATAGAGCTGAAGATGAGCGGAGTGCGGGTATCTCAGTGACCAGTGCTCACATGGCAGCCAGTACCACTCCTGCATACAAGGTCAATTTTCTATATTCATCTACGACGTCACAGATTCTCACCGATCAAAATTGCGCCTAATGTTTCATCTAGGCTACTATGTACGTCCGGAATCAAGAAGACAGCTGGGGTTTCCGACATGTGTGTAAGGGGGGCGTCGAAGATGGTTGAACAAGTCCCCCAGACTGGAGAGCTCAGTTGCTACCTTATATTGGTTTCGTGCGAAATCGTACTGAGAAGGGAGAGAGTCATTGATGTTAAGGCAACTTGAACACTTGTTACACAACTGGATCAAGAGATAGAGGTCAACTCGTTGATTGATCGACCTTGAACAGCAATAGCCAATTGCTTACCACAATTCCATAGCAATCAATACGTTGACGATTCGAGAGAAGGCGTGCCTTCAAAAGATCTTACTTGACTCGTTGCGGCCTTGAGTTGAGCCTGCGGCGGTGCTTCGGACTACATCCACTGGCAGTTATGCCAGTGGTACTTTCTTGTAGTTTTACATCAATCTACTAGGTACAGGATGGCTGATGTTTGTACTGATATCAAGGGTCCACATAGCATGGAAACCAATGAGTAGGCAGGCCTTCGTTGCACAGGAGCGGCTCACCTCGGATGATGATCTAACAATGGATTAATCTTTCCTAGATGCATCGCACAGTGTAAATCAGCCAAAGCTATGGTGAATCTTGGTTTTCATATTCCCCTCGCAGCTGCCGAGCATGGTCAGAGCTTTGCGTGCCAGTGATGGGCGGCAGGCGGCTATGTGCGGCCAGGCCAGTGCATTCCAAGGCATTTGCACGCCGCAGGCGGCCGAAAATATGCCCTGGCATATTCCCCTGTCCAAATGTGGACAGTACTTGCCAGGGGAAATCACTCACCGCTGCAATTAGACGCCTCGCGCTTCAGCAGCAAAAGCCCTAACTTAGGGTCAGCTTAGGGTGAGCGGGGAAATGCTTACAAATCACACGTGAGGCTTTTCATTGGTGCAGATGGGGAAAATTGGTCATTCCAGGGCATTTGGGAATATGCCCTGGCGCATTGTCGGCCGCCTGCGGCGAGCAAATGCCCTGGAATGACCAATTTTCCGTGCAGATCGGTCTGCACTCGGTCAGACCGTTCTGACCGTTATTTCCCCTGGCATGGCAGGGTTCCCGGCCAGTGTCCCAGAGTTTTTCAAATTGAAATTCGGACGGCTGAAAGAAGGCGCATCAGATTTACCTCGTTGCCGATATATGCCGAAAGAGCGGCAATCCAACTAGGGCTATCGTCGGGATCGTACATCAGTGTCCACGAGCTCTGTCGACCATTCATTTTATAATAAGTACTAAATCGCGTAATCATATATTACGATCTGCTACTTAAGATAGTTTATTTGATACGGTATAGACCATACTTAGCATGGCAGGCGGAACTCAGCTGCTATCCAAGCGGTAGTAATACTAGTAGTTGTCTGGTCGATGGCTGATTGTTGGACGTTGAGCGTTGAACGCTGCCAATATACTATGTTTTTAGTCCGAGACTAAACTCGCACAATAAAATAAAAACTCTTGATAATGTGGAAATTGGGACTGGTCTCGATGATTGATTTCACATGCTCGGCCTACTTATGTTTGATACCAGTCTAGCTTGTAGTAGGAGGCATAAGGGATTCCTGGAACCGAACTAGTAAAAAGTACATAGAGCACCTTTAAAGTCTCTCGCTGGTAGTCATAGCTTGATCTGAACCATCGCTAGTCAATTTTATGTACGCTCGGGATCGCAAGATATACGCCTAGTTCTTCGGGAATATGTCGTATCCGTGGCTGTTTGTAGAGGACTCTAATAGAATAATATCAATAAACAACGATTGATGGAGCTTTTACCATATGGAAGACGTACTAGACTCTCGTTAATGGCAGAGCTAACGATCCCAAAGACAATGCGATCGTCTGCGGTGTGTAAGTTTGCTAGGCCGGTGAGGACTGATTTGTCGACGTTCATAGCTTCTCTCAGAGATTGACGGGAATTAAGGAGTGCCAGCATGGAATTGAGCATTACTGTAGAGTCAATGATTAGAAAGGTAGATCCATTGAATAACCGGATCGAGGTGGATACATTTTGGTTTGATCATGGAAATTCCCAGGAAGATCAAATTATTTGGCATAGTTGCACACTGGTCATAAAGTCAGAAGATATAAATAGAGATATGAGAAGCCAGAGATGTACAGTTATTATAGTAGCGATTGCGCACGAACTGAATGGTATATATTATCAATCCGGTGTTGACGGGTATGATTTGGGGCAGAACTCACCTCGTCAGTAAAGAACCGTTTACAATGTACACGGTCAAAGTCTTAAGAACATTACTGAGGCTGAATAATTCTCTGAGCGGATAAACTATGCTGATAAAAGTGGACATACTCACCCTGAGTTGAGCAGTGGCATTGGCCGCTCTCGCCGGAGCACGACGATGATCGAGATAGTGATTGTGACATCCGCTAGCACTTGGCAAGCCCATATCAAATCCCAAAGATACTGTTCGGTGTATTTGTGAAAAACCCAGGGTTGGGGAGGAAATTAAGGTATTCACCCCAAATTGATCCGCCGTTTGTTCAAAGGTCCGCGTCGAACTAGTGGGATTGTATTATGACTTTACGTGACCTACTATCGATCATCTGTAGCACTTACACTAATACGGCAAGGACTTGAATTCAAAGAAACCGTCAGCGTTGAGTTCATGGAGGCCCGAATTAATATGACGTACCCAAACTTGAGACTGGTTGATCGGGGATGAACAAAAACGTGTCATATTATAGAGATTATTAGGACACATACCCATTGCAACGGTCATTGACACACCCTGGAAGCCCGAGAGCTGATGTCAAAGGGAGCCGTATACTAGTAGGACCATTCACGATACACTTACGA
The DNA here is from genome assembly GCA_001913855.2 of Hermanssonia centrifuga. NCBI lineage: Eukaryota > Fungi > Basidiomycota > Agaricomycetes > Polyporales > Meruliaceae > Hermanssonia > Hermanssonia centrifuga. The sequence continues at coordinate 22,693 of MLYV02000520.1, read as the reverse complement.
TCACCACAACAGCCGACCAATTTTTATTGACTTTTAAGTCACAGCGTTGAGTTTCCTAGCGCTATATCATAAAGTTTCACCACCCACGTTTCCAAATCCGATAAGCATATACACTGTGCAGTAAAAGTGAAACCTATTATTGAACAATAAATTGCGGCAGGAAATAGAAACGTACGCTGATAGTGTTAGATCGTTTACAAGCTGTATAAGCAGTCAGTAACATGTCGATATTCCCCGTGTGGAGGATCCTCACTGTGACAGGTATGGCACCCTTCACGCAGATATTCAGCATGGATTAGATGAAAGATGCAATTACGCTTCCATACAATTATGCTCCTGTGTGCAGTGTCAGACTCTGATAGTAGATATATTCCGCTGAATCAATACCAATTCGGCCGTGCGAGAGCTTCAAGATTGCCAAAATTTCTGACGGTATAGAAATAAAGGCCATCGACGAAGAGCGCAACGTGAACGCCATCAACCAACCTAAGTGTAGCATTCTATAAATTCAATTTATGAGTCATCGGACGGCATACCACAAAGATAAAATCTAACAGACGTCAAGAATCAGAGTAACGTCATCAGAAGTAGGACTGACACACATACGATACATCTCATGAAAGCATGATCGTTCTGGCCAGTATTCTGATAATAGTGGAAGACCTGCCCAGTAGTGAGTCCGTACAGACTGAATAGTGGTAAGACCGTGATGGGTTCCGATTGAATGACTAGTGCGTGGGGGCTCACATGGCGGCCAGTATGACCCCTGTATACATCATTAGCAATGCGCAGCACTCATCTGTGACACTTCAAACTCTTACCGAGGACAATTGCACCTAGTGTATCATCCAAATTATACACTGGCAGGATTGGAGCTTGAGTGGGAGACATAATTGCCCGGGGAAAGGGATGAAGTGTGTGAGACAGCAAGGCCCAGTCGATTTATGTTGCGAACGTAATGCAACTCGCCTGATACTTCTTGTTACAAAACTGATTCGAAAGATAGAGAACTTGATAGATAAATATATGAAGCCTTGAAAAGCGATAGTTCTGTACTTACCATGCCTCGTCCAGCGATAGATGTGCCGATACCTTCAGAAACCATCGCATGCTATGAGAGATAGGTTGATTTATGCAATGCGACTCGGACCCACTCAATCACCCATTTGAGCCTTCGCAGGTGTGCTTTCCCGCATCGTGGAATCGATCCCCCAGGCACAAGATGCCCATTCGACCAGTGATCAAAGCGGGGCAGTAAACTTACAGATGATAGATCGATGGAGTTGCTACCTTCTCAGTCAGACATACCACATTTTGGTGCGGGCTGTGTAGAACACTTTAGATAATCAGGAGTTGCGAAGGCAGGCGATGGTGTGGGTAGGTTTTATTCCACTGGGTGTGATATATCTATGGGTACAGCTTGAGTCAGCCTCAGTTAGTCGAATTGAATACGTTCGGATGGTTTACGCACTTCCTTTCGTAGCTAGTAGAATCGATGTGTCAGTGATGGAGAGTCCTGGCCTCAGAATATTGTAGGATGGAAGACTGGTATCTCCCGCTGTTGTGAACCTCACTGGCACGATATGCATCGGAATGTTTTCTTAATGATGATGACCAGAGGCTCCAAGTTGACCGTGACGGTTGCCAGTTCAGCGGTATCAGAGATTGATTGCCGACATATGCCGAGAAACTGCGAGAAAGCGGCAAGCAGACAATTCCTCCTCCTCCTCCTCCTTTTCATGTTAAACGTTGAACGTTGAAGCTCGAAGCTTAGGGCCACGGTTATTTGATGATCTACTCTGTTCGCATTTCGAGTTTTTCGGCTAACTTGTCACCTTTTTGTCTGAATTCGACCATGGCTGCCGTCAACATTACTGCGATTTTGACTTTTACCAGCCCAGGTCAGCCTCTTCGCGGAAACTGTGGTATGCCTGCCATTCGAGCATTCACCGCCTTTTTCAGTCTTTCTTTCGTGTCTACGTTTTCACGTTATCGTTAAGCACCGGTTGCTGCTATCTTCTCCACGCCTGGTGCGCGTGCACTCGTTATCCAAAGCGTTTGTTCAACTGCTATAATGCCCTCTCGCCATCGCAGGTTAAGGGTTCCGCGCCATCGTCGGACCTCTCCTGTAGACCATCGCTTTGGCACTTTGTTCTTTGGCCCCGGAGGCGAAGTGATTACTGCTTCCTCTCCTACAAGCGAGTTACCTGTGGACCTGGACCCGATTGCGGGGATTCTCCCAGAATCTATTCCTGATGATCCTCGGGTTGTTGACCATTCAAGCGATATCGCGCAAAAAGCGCAGTCGTCAACCGTACGTCTCATGTTTTGATCTTGTGTAGCTCCGCCCCCGCTAATATTGTCTGCCGGCCTATGCATAGCTCTTCACAGCGCAAATCAGCTCCGTAGCGTCGCCGGTTCGCGTTATGGGGTCATCTTCATTGCAGTCAACCATGAATATGGATTCGTCTCTACCGACATCAACAGCTACGTCTGTACCAGTGTACAGCACATCAAGTGCTACGGTGCTGGTCACGTCGACTCAGTCTTCTTCGATATCTGTACCGACCAGCACTCCGACAAACTCGGCCAGCGCCGCGTCTGTCTCATCCGACAATCACAACAGGGCCTACCTGGGGATCGCTTTTGGGGCGATTGCTGCTATTGCATTCTTCATTGCACTTGTAACTTGGTTTTTTCGCATTCGACCTCGCGCTATCAAGAATCCTACCAGTTGGCCTTGGGACGCTGATGACCATCACGTTGAAGACGGATTGGGAAGGCTACACGGATTAGGACTCGGGAATACCTGGGCTACAAGCAATGTCGATGACTTGAAAGATCCAAATGTTTATGGGCCCTCTCTGACGCTACCGAGATGCAGTCTTGCATATCCATCGAATGTAGTTGACCGTGATGACGTACTTCATTCGACTCGGAATGTGCCCGTTCCCAATAGTCCTTACCCTACGGTCAAATTACATATCGCCCACCAAAGTGTCCCGGACCTTGCACCTGACCTGGGTCGACTTCAAGTTACGAACTACGTTCCTGGTGACGTATCAAGCGAAGACGGCAGCCGTGCAAATTCTCGCCAAGGCATGGTTCATGATTCGGACAGTTCGCAACCTGCTTGGAGCCCTCTGCGGATACGGAAGTCTGGATCCTCCCCAGGACTCGCCGTGATTGATGAGAAATCTGCCAACGACATCACAGAATGGCCCGTACTGCCGTTACCTGGAGAGACGCCCTCAGACCCACTACCTGCGCCCTCTCAAGGAGGATGGGCTTCTTCACTCCGATCTAACCTGGTCAATGCGATACATGCTGCCATTGGTGGTCCTGGTACGACGCCTCAAGAATGTCTCACTCCCGCTCCTCGTCGGATAAGTCGACAATCTTCTCGAAATTCTGCGGGCTCTGGTATGCTCTCCAGGAGAAGCTCAATCCGTACAAAGCTGTCAAATAGGTCGAGAGGTCACCAAAACGGGCGGGATACACCTGCTAGCAACCCTTTCGTCGTAGATCCCAACGATCTGATAACGGCGTTGTCTAATGTTATGTCCGCGGTGCCTGAAGAGGATATCAAGAGGCCTCCTCCTGCCTTGGTTAAGTCTCGTGATCGAAGTCACATCCCTGGACCACCTTCCCTGTCACGGCATAGCAGTATACATTCAGCAGTCTCCCTAACTGAAAATAAAGATACTTCTGCATTAGTCTTGGAGCTCCCTGGCATCCCTTCAATGTCCCGCACAAGCACCAACTCTTCCTTCCATCAGGCTGTCCAGCGGAAGGCGCTCAATTTACGCAAGTCGAGAAAATACCCTAACGATCGTCCTCATAGGCCTACTCTTGTAACTCGTTTGTCGAGTTCGGAGTGCTCAGTGGGCTCAGATATGTCCCGGTCCTCGAGCGTAATTTCAGGGCCATTGACGGACCAAGAGCAATTCGCGCAAAGGGCTTTGAGGGAGCGTAGGAAGCGAGTGTCGGCTGCACGCAAGGGTGTTGTCAAGCAATCCATCCGACGACCTGGTGCTCGTTTAACATCTCGACGGCCCAGAGGGACTGTCAAGACAGACGTGCCGAGCGAAAGGTCATTTTAATAATGGAGATTTATCTTAATAGTTCCGGAGTGTATATGCCTAGTCTGTATATGTATGATCCATGTTCTCTTGTTCCGATAGTTGTAATTCTCTGTTTTGGAAAGTCATTTGCGTTTTACCGTTCGGAAATCTGGGATCTAAAGGCTTTTTAGTATGGGCGCCTGATATCAGCGCGTCATGAAACCGAATTTCCAGTCGAATTTCAATCTAATTTACGACCTTCACCACCTGTGCTAACTGTGCCAAACGATTTCCGACGACGTTCTGGCAGAAATGGCCTCGGCATTCCTTCCAGTTCTGTCGTCTCATGATATTGATCAAGCTGCTCGAGCAAGTTGTCTCTCCTTGGATCCGTCGTTCCGTGGCCGTGCTCACAGGAGTTCGTGCAGTTAATTCAGCAAGCTTATGCACCCCAAGCCCACCTCTCTTCCGAAGATCAACGACGTCTTCAACAAGAACTATTCGACATTCAGAAACGACCACAAGCATGGGGCCTGGTACTACCCTTCTTGAGCCATTCGGATCCAAACGTGCAGTTCTTTGGGGCGCACACGATCCAGGTGAAGATAGCTCGAGATTGGTGCGTAGATTTGGGCTTCAGTTTATTGTCGGATAACCCATGAAATCTTGCAGGGCCGAGTTCCCTTCGGAAAACGCCTTCGAATTGCGCGACCTCCTCATAGACCTCACCGGACGCTCGATGTCTACTGGCCACAGTAAAGTCATCCTTCGAAAGTTATTTGTTGCCGTGCGTCATTTTTGATATGCTATGGACGGCTCCTGATGTGTATTGGATACCAGATTACTTCCCTTGCTCTCAAGCTATGCCCACAAACAGAATCCGAGTGGCCGAATTGGCTCACCTCTTGTGTGCAACGCCTGTCTGCTCTTGGGGCTGCAACAGAGCACTTGATGGATTTCCTTGCAATCGCCGCGGAAGAAATAGTGAGCGCAGACTTGCTCTCAGCACAAAAGTATGTTATAGCGTCAATAAGCGGTGCATCCCCTGACTTAGATTCCTTTGCATATACAGGTCAAAGATGGAGAAAACGCTACTTGAAGCTGCACCAATGGTTATGCAGGCCGTCACTGCCTGTATATCAAGACCTCGGCCACACCCGTCTCAGAACGAGCTCCGGTCCGCGCTGAAATGTTTCGAAGCATGGTTGTTTATACTGCCTAGCAAGTTAGTATCAATTCCTGATCCGCCTACAGATAATTGAACATGCTAAATACGCGTACAAACAGTAATCTCACAGCAATAGTCCCCCTATTGATCAACCTTTTGACGCCAATCTCTGGCCCTGCTGACTTTGACGAAGAGGAGTTCGAGCTAGCTGCAGAAGCACTAGAGGAGATCATGTCTAGGTCCGCATTAGCCGGTGGAACGGGTACGAAGACCCTCACTGAACCGTTACTCCTCTGGTTCGAACGACATGGAGGGACCATCGTCGAGAATACGCTGAAGGGTAAGTCGTAGCTGACCACGGTCACACACCCCTAGATTGACATGCGCTACAGAGGGCTTCGCTGATAGTGTTTCTCGATCGTTATGCAAATTGCTCACGGCCCTTGGGGACCACTCCCCAGAGTACCTCGCTGCCAACCTCGCTTCATCTGTCAGCCCTTCACCTGTGTTGCAAGAGCCCATTTCAACTCCCTTGCCTCCTAAGTCACACTTGATTCAAACCTTCCTCAGGCTACTCCTTGCATTCACTGCGCTACCTGGATACTACGGCGTGGATGAAGAAGAGAGCGAGATGACCCTCGGATTTTGGTATCTCTTCCAGGAAGCGCTGTGGAGTACCGATCCAGAATATAACGAAGATGATGAAGCTCCTCCCAGGGCTCAGGGAGAGCAGGGTAATATTTCACGCGCGGTGTACTCAGAACTCGTTCAGGCCTTACGTCGGAAGGTCGTGTGGCCGGAGAAGAATATCTTGCAACCATGGGCAAGAGGTACGCTGGTGCTGTTATGGTATGGCTAGAAACTAACGACCAATTACATCAGACCAGAGAGACAAGTTTCAAGCGTGCGAGTTAATACTCAGCCCTCATTTTGCTCAGGCTTCTGAGTTTGATTTCACAGATACCGACGGGATGTTGGAGATACTCTCGTCAATGCGTAAGATCTCTGATTGACTATTTCTGCATTGAATTGACCTTTATGCGAATATGCAGATACTACATCTTGCGGGACGATATGCTTGCTTACTATGTCAGCGAGCTTATTGAGAGAATATCATCTCATCGGGAAGGTCAGGGTTGGGAAGTGAGTTATAAGTGGCCATCATTTAGGGCAGTCTTTGATAACATGTTGCGTGCATATACTCAGGAGGTAGAAGGAACGCTACATTGCATCGTGGCTATTCAAGAGGCAATCCCTCTAGAGGATAATCCACATTTGGCTCGCATTTTCGGTCCAGAAATTTTAGGCAGGCTTCCTACATCAGGTTGTGAACGGGTTCGCAGAACAGCAATCATTTTGATCGGTACATCATTCGCCTTTACATGTCATACTCGCTAATGCAGCAAACCCTTTGTAGGAGAATACGCCTCCTGGTTCACCACCCAGCCTTCCCATGCATCAGGATCTCTGTCCTCCCTCATGACCACCATTTCTTATATTGTGTCTGCTCTGTCAGATTCAGATCTATGCCTGCATGCAGCAAACTCCCTCCGTTCAGTTTGTGATGCCAATCGGACCGCGCTTGCACCTCATATCTCAGCTTTCGGCGAACTACATGCTGGGCTCGTCGGTATCAATGTAGGTACTTGAATATATGAGCTTTCACGTGACGCTAACACCTCGTTTACATACAGGACACGGAGAAGAGCAAAGTACTACAATCCATCGCCAGCGTCATCCAGGCTCTTCCTCCGGAAGAAGAGATACCTCCTGTAGAGGTAAATCGTTTATTATCTGGCAGTGAACTCAGGATCCTGATAGCCAATCCGACAGGCTATCGTAAGCCCGGTCGTTTCCAAATTGTATGAATTGCTACAATCACCTGCACAAGTGAGCATAACTTTACTTCCCCTCTTATATTCTTTCTTATCAGTATGCAGCTTCCCGAAGAAACCCGAGCTTTAGTTGTCCAACAATTACAAACTATTGCTGGAGTAGCACGCGGCCTTACGCGTACCAACGATAGCCTCCTTATTTTCGACGATTCCCCCGATATGAAGCAAGAAACGGAACGAATGAGACGGGCACGTCAGGATCCACGGGTTGTACGATTACGAGACGCCATTCTGGATGCTACCAGACGCACTGTGGACCTATGGTGTACAGATGCCAGCGTAAGCGACGTAAGTTACTACTATCTAGTCAAGCTGCTGATTTAGCTCACTAGCATCCTCATAGGCGTTGAGCGAGCTCTGCAAAGCCATCACCTCTTTGCCGAGTGATGACACGCTACTCTCACTACCTGCAGGACCGTTGCTGGAACTGATATGCTTGGCGTCGCAACGCCAGTTGACAGCAGTCTGGCTGAATTTGGCAACCATGCTTATCATTCAGATGGACCCCCCAGCATTGTTTCCCACCACTTTCAAATCGGTTCCAAGCCCCGAAGCTCGCGGCACAGTGCTTAACGCAGTTACAGCTCTACTACAAAGCTCCCTTAATATGTTTGGTCAACCGGGGGCAATGGTCGATGTATGCTTTGGTCCTGATCCCGCGGTTCACATACAGAAAACTGATTTGTCTGAACAGAATCCAGATATTGTCCAAGCATTTTTCATCTCTATGGAAACGGTACGTATTCTTGTACTCATCGCTGGATGTATGACTCATTGTACACCATGGTTAGGTCGCACAACATTTTACTACGATCTTCTATGACATATCTCCCGAGCTTTTCAGCGCACTTCTACAATGTGCTATTGGGTCCCTTTCGTTGCAGGAGAGGTATTCCCTAGTGTCCGCTTGCACCTTTTTGGTGAGTTTATTTTGTTTGCGTCCACTGATCGCGAGTTAATTGCCCCCCCCCCTGTAGGCATCTCTTGTCAATCGAACTGCTACCAATGACCAACTGGGCGACGCAAAGGCGGTGCTTGTGCAGACCCACGGGCGCAATATCATGTACGGCCTCCTGAATGGGCTAGCAGGAGTCGCGCCGCGATCTGCGATGGTCAACCTAACGGAACTCCTATCCACTCTTGTCAACCGCTTCCCCCTTGAGAGCAAAGCGTGGATGTCAGAGATTCTCTACTCGGTACGTCTTTGTGGCACTCTCTCCGCTCGTTTTTTCTAAAACATTATCTTTAGCCCGATTTTGTATCTTCCAAGGCTACGAATGAAACCAAGGAGAAGTTCCTCAAGACTATATTCAAGTCAGGAGCCTCGTTATTTTATCTGATTGTAGCCTTCTGAGCTGACCCGGCTTTGTTGACAGTTCGCGATCGTCCAAGAGGATACGAGAGGCTGCCCAACAATTCACCCTCGTTTCGAGGGGATTGGAAGGCTCTAGTTTCGGATATGCAACCGTAACAATGTGAAGCTCATATAACATACCTATCACATCCAAGGATAATACAAGCAATGGTAACTCACCTGTCCCGATGTATTTGACAGTCAACGAATCAGCAGGACTGATATTTAGTAACGAGTATGCCTAAAGATGAACGTAAGATCGGTGGGTATTCTAAAAGTTAACTATCGTACACAAATCGAGTGTTCGTCATGTTTGACACAATTGAAAGAACAAGGCCTATGGTAACATATGTACGAGCAAAATGATGAGATGACGAGATGAAACATGCTCCTGGGAAACTGAAAAGGCAACGATCGCCTACTGTGTCTTATATATCGCCTAACAGAGCAAAGTCAGCAAATATGGAGTGAATCTTAGTAACATGGCATACCTTGATCTGGGCGTCGAATGCCTCTGCGACTCTCTTTCTCTGCACTTTCTGCGCAGCAGTGACGAGTCCGTTCTGCGGTGTCCAGTCCTCCGCCGACAAGATGACAGCCTCGAGAATTTCCATAGGCTTGAATCCGTTTTTCTTTCCGAGCGCATTACACTGGGCCATGACGTAGTCTGAGACCTTGGAATTGCCGCAGAGCACATGAAGCTCCTCTCGTGAGTCGGCACCCGGAATGGGGTTTGCCTCGAGGGCGTGACGCAGATGGGACTCGTGTGGAATGATGATCGCGATCGGCTGTTTCGCGTCAGGCGATGCATGTACGCAGATATTTGAGACGAGGTCGCAAGCTTTGTAAATGGACTCCAGACGCTCGAGTGCGATGTACTGAAACCCAGGGAAATCAGTGTTACATCTTACAAAACCAGAAACAAATCGTAAACATACCTCTCCACCCTGCAGCTTCACCAGGTTCTTGATTCTATCGGTATGGTCAGTTACAGGACGTGAGAAATTCCGGCACCATATTACATACCGATCCACCAAGGTGATTGTGCCGTCAGCATTGAACTGACCAACGTCACCGGTGCGTAACCAGCCGTCCTTTGTGAAGATCTGTTCGTCGTTATTGAGGTCGTCCCGCTTATAGTATCCCGAAATGACCGAGCCGCCCCTAATGAGAACTTCGCCCTGGGGAGGGTCATTGGTGGAGAAGTAGCCAGTTTCTGGGACGTCCTTGAGCTTGATCTCAACGGATGGCATGATCAGTCCGACCGAGCCATATTGCATTAACTCTGGCGGAAGTACAGCACACATTCCGCATGATTCTGTCATACCGTAACCTGAAATAACGGTCAATATGTGCCCTGGTGTCTATCCGAAATTGTGGCTCACCTTGGAGCATAGTCACAAGAGCAAGGTGCAAGAATTCCTGAGTCTCGCGGCTGAGAGCTGCACCGCCAGACATAGCAAGACGGAGACGGCCACCCGTGGCGGCCTTGATCTGAGCCATCACAGTCGAATCAACGATTTGGGTGAGCCCGGGGATGCCAGCCTTCTTGACTGCCAAAGCGCCGTTGAACAGATTCTTCTTCAACGCACCGCTCGAGTTCAGCTTTGATATGATACCCTTACGAATCATCTCCCACACAGCCGGGACACCGACCATAACCGTGGGACGGAACGCACGGATGTCACCGAGACAGTTGCGGACAGATTGGTCGGTGAGCGTCTTGACACGGCCATAACCGAAAGGCATGCCGACGAAGAACAACGCCAGTTCTACGATGAACTCTAGGATATGCGCTAGCGGCAGGTACGCGAGGTACGCGTCTGTCGGCTTCAAGTGCTGCCCCAACAAGTGGTAGATAGCACCGAGCGCAGCAATTAGGTTCGAGTGCGTGATGACAACACCCTTCGGCGCACCAGTCGTGCCACTCGTGTACATGATGCACGCAGTAGTTTGGGGCGTAGGAAGACGACTCTTCCACAGTTCCTTGGGTTTCTCCCTGCCAATTGCACGTAATTCATCAATGGTCACGACCCGAACGCCATCTCGGGCCCCGCGTATCTTATCGACTACGCCAGGGGAAGCATCTCCATCGTAAATGACCAAGCGGAGTGTAGGCACGTTAGCGGTGACCTTTGCTACAGTGGGAAGTAATTCGGCGTTCGTATAGATGGCTACACATCCTGGCTCGTTCAGCGAGTGCTGCAGGCCAGTCTCTCCTAGGCTGTCGTATGCTGTGGCGATGGGTGTGCTGATGCAACAGCAGGCAAATGATACGAGCTGCCAATTTGCGCTGTAGATGGCTCAGTTTTGAAAAATGGTAATGCTGGAAGCGGTCTCGTGGCTTACCTCGTGGCCGAGTACACATTCACGATGTCGTCTTGCGTGATGCCTAGGTCAATGAATGCCCTCGCAATCTCTGAGACGGCTTCCTGAACGTCTAAATATGATATGTACTTGTAGTCGCTGAGCTGGAAGTACTTCCATTTCTTCTTCTCCTTCACCTCCTTACCGCCCACGACCTTGGTCACCTCTTTCTCCTCCTCGATGGTATCAATGATTTCACGAGTTCCAAACGCGTCCCTCTTTCCGTGAGTACGTGCAGCATATGCAACGACGTCGTACACGGTGTCAATGCCCTCGAACGGCTGGGTCACCAGCCTATCCTTGGTCTTGGCGAGTCGACGTATCCTCGTGTATCCGTCCTCCTTGGGGCCGTTAACCTCGACAGTGCCCTCGCCAAACTGATTTGGCGACTTGAAAAATGAAGACATGGTGGGTATGCAGAATGATGAGTGGCCGTCTTGTTTTGGATGCTGTTGCGGCGGGGGAGCGGTCAGAAAAGCTGAGGACGCTTGAACTCCTCTCCGGCAAGTGGACTTGCGTCAGAGAACTCACCTCGTGGCCTTTATTACGTGGTGCTGGCACCGGCATTTACCTTGTCTACCGCGCTTTACCTGAAGGAGATGCTGCGTAGGTTCGATTCCCAAGATAGCCAAAAGACACCGCCACCAATTCAACAAGTTGAACAAAGAGTTGAACAAAAAGTAGGAAGTGACTCTTCAAACAGATACGGAAGATAGCAACAGCCAGCAAAGTGGGAGGATGCAGCCTCCTTCTGTGATTGAATCCTCTTTATATCGAAAATGCTAAGAAAACGTGGGGCTAGGGGCTAGTAAGAATTAAGGCACGAACATGCAATCAGCGGATCGACGGAACTAAGTCAGTTAGGCTGGCCCTCCTTCTGAAGCTCTCGAGATCACAAAAAACTATGCGAGGCGTACAACAAAGCTCACACAGCGACAGTACACTCGCCCATAAATTGCAATCCGTGAAATCAGCTGTCTTCTATCGCAGAGTGGCCAGAAAGGCCATGGGTCGAACTTCGAAGACAAGCAGCAGTGAGAAGCGGAAATGACAGCAGCCAATCAATATGAAAGCTGGTATGCACTTTCCGAGTTAGCTGCGGACAGCTCACTAATACAGTTAGGAGTCACAACATGCAGAATGATGGTCTAGACGGCAAGTTACCCGTCCGTAATGACATGCGTTCCCAAGTATCCGTTCATCTCACGCTATTCGAAACTGAGGCGATGTCTGAAGTTGACGGGCTGTCCCGCAAACTGCGTACATGGCGCGCTTCATACCAACCGTCCAAGGCCCATCAAGGCTCTCCCAGGCTTTCGCTTGATTCGCAGCTGGGCATGGGACATATGATGGTTTACATCTAATCATCGTGGGGGTTGAAGATCTTACAGATTTTCAGCAGGGAGTCGATGGGATGAAAGAGAAAGTGTGAGTACCTCGTGTACATCCCCGTGCAAGTTGATGTTTATCGAGACTTCAGCGACTAGTTAATCTTATGCCTATAAACTCACAGCAGGAAATATCTGTCAACAAAAGACATGTTCATCGACACATTCTCAGAAATGACGGAAGGAAGAGCCAGGTCTTACCCTGTGGATCTTCTGCTAGCTGCTTCCTGGACCTTCGATTGAGCTGGGTTCGCATCATCATAAATGGCACTCATGATGTGGGTTTCCCGTCGCGAGATCGATGAGCTTTACTCTGTACAAGAAATGGATTCTTGCTGAAAGCCGCCTGTACAAGCTCATACGGAACTTTGAGTCTGTAATGCTAGACATGAGTCAAACCTGCAGAGTTATGTAACAAACCTGAGACCCGCACATGAACTTTTTGACTCTTGCGTAATTTGCGCGACACAAATGCGATTTCCTGAGATTTTCTGAGAAACTGCTGAACGGCTACTAGCCTTTACATTCGTGATCATATACTGCGAAAGACCCATCAATGTTACAGCACCTGCGGGTTCATTCTCTACAGAGCGGTGGCATTCGAGGTGTCTAAACTTGAATTTTGAGTGAGACTCAGCTTTTGGCACTTGAACGTGAATGCCGGGCGTCGAGTACAGAGATTTGGCAGGTTTGACTTTTCTTCTTTTGCTTCAAACGGTGAATCAATTATCTTGGCTAACAGTTGGCAGGACCCTCAGTCCTTGACATGGCCTGATACATTCAGATGCAATGACGCATGTGTGGGCTGAGGATTCCCACCGGGTTTCGTCCAGGGGAACCTCCGGATTTTCTTCACAGTATTTGCAGCTTTATATTCCTTGATAGATAGATATGGTTTCTACAGGTGTATGTAGGTTCGGTAATATTTGCAAAAGTATGTGCGAGGACGGCCGAGATGAATTAAAACAGAATGCATGGTCCCACTGGCAACTTCTCGCTGCTGCATTACGTAACTCAGATTTTACCGAGGCGGCGTCTAAAGCTGTCTAAACCTGCCAGTGTAAGGCCACCGTGGACTGCGCTCAAATTCTTGTGCCTATTCTTATATGACAGCAAATTATACGCACCTTCTTACTACAGTCTGACATGCCACGGCAAATCTGAAATCACGTATTCCTCCTGGTGACGGCCCATCGGCAGGGCCTTTGACAAGCAGGGCCAAGATGAACAACCGTAGCCAATATTCGGAGTGCCTGCGACGATTACAAACTGCCAAGGTCCAGTTTGAGATGCTTCAAAGAGCTATGGACGAGGCACAGAAGAACTTGGAGACTTCTCGTAGGTTTTAATGCGCTCTATCTTGTTGCATTGAAGAGTTTTACAATATAGCTTGGAGATAGAGAAAGAAGTTGACGATCTCAAGGCTGATTTGTCTGGGAAGCGTACAGCCCATCTTCTCTTGTCCGTACTAGAAAAGAAGGAAACGTTGCGTAAACGCAGAATAGATGAGATCGGCAAGTCGATAGAAGAGCTGCGGTCAGTAAGGTATTCAATTGTGAGTCGGTATATACTCATGTGTCGTAAGTATCATACAGGCTAGCGAAGAAGAAACAGGTACACGAACTACAACCATGAAGATCACCTAACATAATCTCTTTTATTTACAAGCTAGCAGAGGAACAAGGATGTACACCTTTTGGGGAAGAACCCCTTTTCAATAGTTGGAGGCCTCCCAGAGCTGACCATGTTCAAGATACTCTTGCCGTTCGTAACCTTGCTCCATTTGCTGCAGCGCAGTCTGAAATCCGTCTGTTTTTTAGACTCTTCGAAGCTACGATATCCGTTTCCGACAGCTTGCGTCGCAAAATGATGTTTCGAACAAGCTAGAGTCCGAACTTCGTCTCCTGAACTTGATATCGACCATATTGAAGAAGCCAGCAGATGATCCAGAGGTCATCACATCCTTGTAAGTCCGAGTTCAGTCGATATTTTATTGGAGACTGACAGTCTATCTGCCATTAGCACAAAATGTCGAGCTTTTGCTCAGCAGGAAGCCGCTGAAACGATTCGCTATATCTCACCGTTATCGGATGAATGTCAGGATTCGGATGTCATTGACTTGGATGTATTAGTGAATAGTGTGGTAAGTTCGTGCTCAAGCATTGATCATTGCGCTGACTGCAAGCGGTATCACAGGCAGAGGAAGAACAGGATCTACAGCGGACAAATGATTATTTAGTGGCTCTAAGTGGTTCATGTTCGCAGTCTCTTAAAGCTGTGAGAAACCCCCTGTCTAAAATGATACATTCACTTCTCATCCCTCGCCTGCCACTCAGCTAGCAGTATTCAATGGATCGACCATACCTATCCTAAAGGAGTCATTAGATGAAGATGTAAATGCGACTCGCAATTATGTCAATAAATTGCGGCAGTCCATTGACAATGAATGCTCCGTCATAGCATCCCGGAATAAACCCGTCGGATCCTCGCGGTCGCGTGAGCGGACTGTGAGAGATCTTGAGAAAGACCTGGTTACGGGTACGTTACTTGAAGTGCAAACCATGCGGACTGCGCTCAATCACTCTTCTCCCTAAATAGATTATGCCAGGAGAAAATTCCTTGATTCAGCCGTCTTGCATCCCCCATCGGGTTCGGCCGACTCCGACGAGGGTAGGATAATAGGTACGGAAACTCTGCAATTATAATGTCCATAAGTTTAAAGAGGTTCCGACGCAGATAAATATCAAGCACACGAAGCCCGTTTGCAAGATCGGATGACGAAGTTGCTGACAAGGAAAGTTGAGAAAAGCAGGCTGGGCGAAGGATTGGTGAGGGATATTGAAGTTTTGATAAAGGAAGTAGACCTGGTTGCAGGGTTCGTACGATAAATACAGTAATTTATTTTGACGGTAAAACGAGTCCAAACGCCCTCCTTGCTTCACAACTGTCCAAGAGGTTTCGAAGAAATAAAAGATCCTAAACTTCAGCGACCTTCGGGGCGGGCGCTTGTGAGGATCGTATCTGGGAAATGCCGGACCAATGAGAGGACGAATTTGTTGGTCAGGCCGCGCCGCACAGGATTGTCGGGTTTTGAGACGATATCCATTTTCAACCGAAAGACAGATCCGGGCCATGAGAACAGCGAAAAGCAGCGGTTGCAACTGCAACTTCCCCCTGCCCGATAAGGCATCTTCCACCGGTTTCCCCCTCAAAAATCGTCGTATTCTCGACGGTTTCCTCGCTATTTGTCGTAAGAAACGATGCCTGGCGACGTAGAAATGTCTGCTCCTGAACAAAAACCGACTCCTGAACTCATACAACTCGATTCTCGCTCGCCGTCGCCACCACGTCAGTCTCCCATCACCGTCGACGACTCCTCCGTCCCTAGCACACCTCTTCCAACAAACCACACTTCACAGTCGGCTGGGCCCTCAAATTCGGGCGTCGAGGACACCGCCATCAGCGCAAAAGAGGAAAAGAAGAAGTCAAAAGCCCCTCCCTCCGCACGACCATCCTCATCAGCCGCCGGCGCCAAACCGAAATCTACCAAGGCACCTCCTCGCTCGCCTTCACCGTCGCCTCCGCCTCCGCCTGCACGACCACAATTGCAGACGATTAGACTTGAAATAAAACTTGGCGGACCAGAGCATTATGAAGTTGATATCTCATCCCTAAGCAAAGCATCGGGCCAGCGGCCGCCAACTCCAGTACCCGCTTCCAAGCGAGACTCGAGCGACGACAGTCACAGTGAGGGTGACGACGAAGGTGACGGCAAACTAAAGGATAAGAAGCGTAGAAAGGTGCGCAGTGCCGTATTCTCGCTCATAAGCAAGTAGTTAATGCTAGTTGTACTGTAGAAGAAGAATATCGCTCAGGAGTACTACGACGTTTCCGACCCGTTCATCGATGACTCCGAACTCGCTGTCGACGAGCGCACATACTTTGCACAAACAAAGCAGCAAGGCTTCTATGTGTCCAGTGGTCAAGTTGCTCTACTGACCGATAAGTAAGTCCCTGTCTATCTCCATACTCTCCTCATTCTGCATGTCGTTTTTGGACATCCGAGCATAGTGCTGGGGTACCTTATAGCTTTTCCCCAATACTTCACGGCTGTGTGAGCAGTCGATCCTCCGATATGTGTTATTGGTTAACGGGCATAGGAGCTCGTTCAAAACGGAGTTCCATTGGTTGTTCCAGAGGCCGTCCACCAGGGAGTTAGTTGACATGCTTGACGAGCGATGGTCTTTAACGAATGCCTAGACTATGGCTTCTCGAACTACTTCATGTTCTCCCGGCGAAAGCTTGACGGCGCCGTGCTCCTTAACTTCCATATCCCCATTGCAGATGCAAAGTGAGCGAGCAAGGCTTTCCGGGATGGTTACTGTTAGCCCATGACTTTACACGTCCTGTGTCTAATCTTGCGTCAAATCATCGTACTTGACTAACTCCGTATCCGTTTAGGCCACCAGCAAAGAAGCCGAAGTCCAAAAAGACCGTTAACATCCTTGCACCATCCGCGTCTATTTCTGCTGCCCTTTCTGCTGCCTCTCTTCCTTTGTCACTCGCGCCACTTTCCATCTCGGCCCCTGTCCCAGGTACATCATCGTCTTCCTCCACAACTAAAGCGAAGAATAGCAATATGAAAGACGAGAATGGATCACGGGACGCGCCCATTGCTCTGTACGAGGAGGAAAAGCATACAGCAAGCGCTCTGAAACGAAAGATTTCTGATGGCGAAGGGCTCAGTATGAGTGCGGCAAGTCCGTTAAGCTCGAGTCAGAACTCGAAGAAGAAGCGAAAGGTTGAAATTGTACGTATTCCCCGAATACACGATGAAACCTTGCGTTGACATATAGCATATACAGCAACCATTCCATCCTGAGCTAGAAGAGCTGATCGAGCAGATGAAAGTGGCAATCAATAGTGGTACATACGATTTGCCACTGCTTTACGTACTGATGTTCTAAGTTTAGTCTTCACAGCGAACTGGGATACGAAAGGCAAATTCCCACCAGAACTGAAACCTATGCTTAGCCAAGTGGCGTTGAAGGCGATCATCTTGGGCGAGTATGACGAGAATTTCTTCAACCTGATGCCACGGATATTCCCATATAACAAGTTCACCATGACAGTGAGTTTGTATATGCTCTTGAGATATATAATGGATGACGGCTAAATGTAATGGCGTTCAGAAATTGATCAAGAGGACCATATGGCGGGAGCATACGAATCTGCTGTCGGAGCGAACGAACGTTTTATTGGTAGAGTTGGCGGCCCTTGCAGAGGAAGGATTCTCGAAGGCTCAGGAAGAGTATGAGAAGGGCGTCGCTACCTGGGGTACGACTACCAATCTAACCACTATCTTCTCCGTGCTCACACGATGTTTTTTGCAGAGAAACGACAAGAGCGCGCAAAGGCGGAGCCAAACTCCGGGGAAGAGGAACCAGCGCCAAGCGACATACAGCATACACCTAATACGACTGCGACCTCCTTACCAGGGCCAGGGCGGCGTGGGTCGGTTGACGATACTGGGAACGACACTGGTCTGGAACATGATGAGTCTGTAGGCGCTGCCGGCGGCGGGAAGACGAACGGGAAGAACAAAGAGAAGGACGCGTTGGTTAAAGACGCGAGCGCGCATCCTCCGGCGAAGAAATATCGCCTGACGGACACGATGAAAGGGATCATCTGGCAGTTGGTATGCTTGAGCAACGAGTGCTGCCGGATTGAGAATGAGAAGAAGTGAGCGTTCCATTCCCCCGATATAGCTGAAGATATCGCTGACTTCTGTCATAGCCAACTAGAGAACAACAACCAGGTAGTTAGTGACCAAGGGGTGAGGAAGCAACTGTATCAAAGGGTGAGTTTCCGTTGATAGGGCGAGGCTTCATGGATGCTGATGGTATGGATGGTAGATTGTGGCGGCGTTCCCTGACGGCTGGATTACGTCGGGACAGGTTTCGAGAGAAGGTATGGGACTTTGTCTTCGTATATGGCACTATCTAATAGTCTGTAATAGTGAGCGTAATGAAGAAAAAATACGAAAAGGAAGTGATGGAGGGCGAGTAGTGCTGATCTTCACAAATCGCTTATTTTCCCGCTACTTTTCTGCTATTTTTTCCTGCTATTTTGGTTCATTTTGTATATTTCGTCCAGGTCTTTTCGATATTCGTTATATTCGTTATATAAATGGACAAAGCTTCGCGTTCACTTCGTTCTTCTTACTATTACTTGTACGTGTGCTACTAGTATTTTTTCCCTCTTTCTATCTTAGCCTTCCGTCGATGGTGCAAAGATAGTCAGCGCATAGCCTCCATAAGAAACCTCGCTAAATACCTCAACACCACATTGACAATAACCGGCTATGGTTCCTGTTTTCGTCGTGTAACGTCTCTTCCAGACAAAGTGGGAGGTACTAAAATGCAGATACAGCCCTAACGCACCTGGTATTAATCGTTGCTTAACATCGTGGGCATTGGGCAAACAAAGTTGAAAGATCAAAATGCAGTAATTTTGTTTGTTGAATACAGGGCTTCTATCATGACAGCACACAATCACTACTCCGAGTTGAGTTTTGCAGAGATCAACGAGGCCGGCGTCGACGAAGAGGAGACTAGAATATGTTACAATGTTGAGCTGTTGTGAAGAGGAACACCAAAGAAGGGCGTGGATTGACACATCGGCATGTGAATTGGCTACGAGGATCCAAGCACGTCAACTCCACTTTATCGCTTGCTGGCTCACTACGAATTTAACATGGCTGCCGAATAACCATTTCGTAGCATAATGCTGCTTCGCGGCCCGTGTTCGTTTCTGAATTCGCAGCCTCCATACGCAACATGATTCGCGATGTAGTAGTGATGGATACTAAGACCAAGATAATACTGTAAACCCCGTCGGATACTAGTCAGTACAGCTGACTAGGTAACACCCAAGGACTCACTATGCTACCGGGAAGATGATGTTCGTCGGACCCAGAGCGGTCGCTATCGTGGTGATTATTCGTGACGCTATGCATCGTCGCCAAACCTTTAGTTTACGATGGCTGACGGATTGTCAAGGTCAACTTACTTGCAAGCGCCTATGTGAACAATGAGATTTCATGTAACCAATTGCAATTCCAAGTGCTTACCAGATACAGAGTGATTCCATCTCGTCTGAGGCGTATCCTCAGTTCAGAAGTGTGCCGGTAGGGCTGTTGAAGAACATTGATTGTTGCAACGGCAATCGCAAACAGGTCAAACGCTAGCTGTTTCACGTGTGAGTACGCCATGAATGTTAGAGCGTGATATAAGATAAACCATGAAGCCCCACACCCCGAAGATGCTGGTCGGTGTGCTGGTCAAGATGCACAACTGGAGCTGCTGATTATATGCACGGGCTTGCACACATGTCAGTAGTCGGGCATTTGATCAAATGATACTATGTGGGAAATTCACCGAATATATCTTTCACGAGGAAGATAAAGGAGACGAAAACGCCCGTATAGGTCACCGCAAAACCTATCCACAGAGTTATCATAGCTGCTTTCGTTCTTTCCCAAAGGTTATACAATCGAAATGCGACGGTAGCTATGATATCAATGATCATCTAGTAAGCGTGGGTAATTGTGTTGATATATGAGACATCGCCGCACCATTTCCCGCTGCGATTGACAGGAACATCAGGGCACCGCTTGCAACGATATACTGTTTACATCTATGGCCTTGTGAGACTTCGACTGTGACATGGAGGACGTTCTTACACCTATATGGATATGGCTGAGTGAGGATACAGTATGAATAACGAGATAACGTACAGCTGCACTCCTCTCTACGGGAGGGTTTGATCCACTAGTATCTTGAAGAACAACAGCATGAATAGAAAGCATCAACAGTGGCAAAACGCTTACAGAATATGAAAAGTAGAAGCTGAGCTTCGATACCGTAGCGGTTCCATGCGAACACAATTCTTGTGAAGCCTCTCCTCTTGGTCCCCCATATATATATGAACTCCTCGTGAATGGTCACGAGGTGGTCCCACAAAGTACAAGTGAAAGCACAGGCTTGACAAAACAAGTCAGTGAGACCTAGTTTGCACAGGTGGATACTGACCTGCAATATATCGATCTGCAGAGGTCTCAGTAAGGAGTGTCGGGAATTGTGCTGCCATCTTGCCAGGACAGCATAGCTCTCTCTCCTCTTGTCCGCATATATACCCACATACCACATAGCATTTAAATCATCATGATATCTGTGGTAGCACCATGATTCTCTGCACGCGCCCACCAACAGAACTTGAATCTGATATCTTGATTCAATATGATACTCTTGCCTCTAATGCGGATTTTATAAATTACTTGATGAGACAAAGATTCGGATATCTGCCTGAGTAACGGCATGCTGTTAGCTCAATTGAAGTGGCAGGGAGGATGTTTGAGTTCACCAACTGATTCCACGTTTACTTGATTCCACGGGGTATACTGGTTATTGGGAATTGAACTAGGGGAATCGCGTAGGAGTGCGTCAGCCGACACCCCGAGTTCAGAGCTCGGAAGTGGACGTTGCCGGTTGGCGCTAGCCACGTGGGTTCGAACTATGCAAGGAGATGAGTCGGCTAATACCGCACATTTCCTAACATAGATGGGGTAGCGCATCAGATCAAGTAATAGACGCTTGTAAGACTGTTCCATCTCAACGTCCAGCACCCAACATGCGTGTACTCAACAGTATGCGCTTTTTGCCTTTCCTCTCCCTTTCTTCCTCTTCAAGATCAAAAACCTAGTATGATGCAAGAGGCTTGATAAACAATCGAACACTACAGAAACGCGATAAATGAAGACCAATTACTGCTGCTAATACTGGTTACCCATATACTACGAGGAGCGCTTCCGAACTCAACTAATAAGATGGGGGCATACTTAGCCCATCACCTGGAGCTCCGATATATGCATGGAACCATCCGAATCGGAGGCCTTCTCCTTATTAGATTCCTCCAACCCCCATCTCTCGTCCACTTGTGTATGCAAAGGGAGCGCCTTCATGAAGAAACACGACAACAGCCCTATTCCAGAGATCCCGATCATGACCTGCCAGATGACGATGATACTTTGCGCGAATGCCTCTCGAACCTGGCTCTGAGCGGGTTCCGGAAGTGTGCTTATCACCGGGATAGCAGAGTAGGCGATCACAACGCCACCTGGAAACTGAGCGATGAACTCAGGCGGGAGACGTTTTCTCAGCTGAGTCTGGAGAATGGCCGTTCCGATAGTCACACCCCATACCTATCGTGGTAATTCATTTTTTGTCAGGTATCGTTTTTTGAGGTAATAAGGGGGAAAAGGAAAATCGGGATCTTACCGCTGCAAAGGAACGACAAAACAAAAAGAATGCTAGTGCGTGAGCGTTCTCCAAAACGGGAAGAGGGGCAAGTACGGGGAAGTACGTCGCAGAATAGACGATACCGGCGCCGACACCCACGAGGACAGGAAATGCGATACTATGAGCTAGAGGCGTATCGGCGTGCAGTGTCGACATCACGCCCATGGCGATAGTCAAGATACTCCAACCGAGCCACAATTGCAGACGGTATTTCTTGGTTATGGCGATACTGGCACCAGTAATGATCAGGGTTGGCCCAAGTGTCATACAAAGCCCGAAGATCTCGACCCCAGAACGAACTGGCGACGCGCCCTTGCATGCTTGATAGTACGTGGGCAGGTAATCTGTACAATTAGTATGTTAGCCATTAGGAAAGACGATAACAAACTGCGAGAAGTTGATAAATACATATGACCGCAAGCATGACGACGGGGTTGATGAACGTCTGCACATAACTACGCCAAAAATGTAAGATCGTTCGTATGCTGTTTAAATACAATGACAAACGTTCGACTTACCCGCTTATGCTCGTTCGATTTGACAGAAGCAAGAATGGGAGCTAGATGGCACATATAAGACAGCGCTCAGCCTGCTAAGCAAATGGCTACTTCATCAGCAAAAAAAACATTTCTTTACAACTTGATGTAAGAACATATAAGCGTCACTTTGAATACAAGATGGTACCTACCAGTGATTGCCATGCGTTAAGATGCAAGAACCATCTAAGGTTTGTAAGACTCGGAAATCTTGTGAGCCTTGTAAGGCAGAGAATTCCGTCAGGCCTTGTAAGCCCTTACAATCCTCGAGATATCATACAATGCATGTAATAACCCAGATATGTTTTTGCTTTATATAATTGTGAGAGCCTTCATCATGCCGGTATGGAATGGGAATGTTTCATATTTTGATTCTTGTAATGATTATAATATACATATAGCAACTGATAGCATACTAGTAGCATATACCGTAGTTGCAGTGAGATAATGAACAGCTGAGAGATAACCAGAAACTGCGCATACGGGCAAGCTCACTGGGGGGATAAAATAAAGTTAGCCAATTGTATTGCGCTGCAAGCAATTCAGATATTCATACCTCTCT